>CM068369.1:31564958-31739958 GCA_034769895.1 Magicicada septendecula
ATGTACAGAATCAATTCCCGGTTATTTCATTGTATCATACGCTGATGCTATACCCACTGACACGAGTGCGTGTATGTTATCAGCATCTGTTTTCATCGAGTATTTATTGGTTACTCGTGTTTCATCAGCACAAGATTGTTTAGACATGCTTGTACTTTTGGGTGGCCCTTTATCTCTCTTACACCTTTGGGTACTACACCTCTTAGCTTTGGGTACTACAAGTTATTATAATGTTATATTAATTATTATAAGTATTATTAATTATTAAGTACTAATAACTGTGCACTTATCAACACTTATAAGTGTGTGTTAACACTTATTAAGTGTGTGTATTCTGTTTATTAGTAATATAATTATTATAAACTATTATTATTAGTAGTAGTAGTAGTAGTAGTAGTAGTAGTAGTAGTATTATAAATATTATTTCAATTCACAGAAGACTATGGTGGGATCATCTGCAAAGGATGACAGAGGATCGATTGCCGAAAGCGGTACTGAACTATAAAGCCATTGGTAGAAGACACGTGGGTCGTCCGAGGATGAGATGGGTGCCAGTACAGATTTATATAACCTAATCCTTGAAGAGAAGAAGAAGAAGACGGATAAAAAATTTAATACGCAACATGTAATTTGAAAGCAAGAGTGAGTCAGCTGATCTCAAGTCATGAGGGAGTAAGAACTGTATATGTGGAGAGGGGGGGGAGTTACTAGCAGTACTTGTACACTGAGCAAGACTTTAACTCAGAGGAAACTCTGATGCCCGCAATACTATACATTTTACGCGAAATAAGCAAAACTGTGGGGTGTAACAATAAAACCAGGTCTGCCAATGGCTAATGAACAAATTCTCTAACCTGTAGACTTGTAATTCATGTTAAAATAAAATATTAGAATAATTTTTCCTCAATTACTTGGTTAATAAAACAGTTTGAGGTAACAAAAACGCTGTCACGTTGTTACAGATCACGTTACAGATCAGTTAAAACCATTGGGTTTAACACTTGTTTTAATAATAGTTAAAACCGCTGATAGACGAGATTTATTTTAAGATTGTTGAAATTATTAACGCCAAGCCTGTGTAACATTCCAAAAGAGAGGATCAGAACTGTTTGTTCAGCTGGCAGAACTGGACCAGCCCGGCAGTTGTTTTCCAGTTAAATACCGACCGTGACAATAATAATAGAAAGTACAGTAATTAAAGGAAAACAAGCAAGATTAACGTGATATGGCCACTCAAATTAACGGTAGAAAAACAAGACGACTGCAAATAATATTTCATTTAAAGTAAAAAAAAGACAAGGTATGCCGAGGCAAAGGGGAAGATAAAGAAATGACACCTGACGAATATATTGTTACTACGTTCTAACTGTTCGTCGTATGGTACAGTGGAAAACAAAATACAAGAAACCAATGAAATCACCAATAACCAGCTCTAAATATCACAATTAATAATTTGTAATCAACAAGATAGTCTCTTACAACAATTCAAGTAAAAATTGTCCACATGCAATAATAATGTCAACTATAAAGAATTCCGCACTAATTATAACGCAAAAACGCTTCGCTACAAACACTCGATCCGCGCTAAAGAAATCGCTCAACACCACTGAACTGACAAGCCGGCTGTTACGGCTTTTATAGGTAGCGCACGCCTCCCAGAAATCTTCCATCTTCAACGTGCACGCCACTTAATGCATATTTCAAGTAGCCTCTTGAAGAATCTAGAACAAACTTGACTGAGGCAACACCTGGCTACTAGCGGGGGAGACGAGTGGAAAGAAGCTCTCGGCTGTTCTACGCGGTTTGATATGACTCTCGCTACAATATATACAACCTAGTAGGAAAGCTTGGCGAATCGGATGTGGAAAATGTCAAATGGTACAAACTGGACTGTTTTCCAACATCAAAAAAACGCAACTTAGAAAGAGCGTTTTTTTTTCAGTAAAAAATGAACAATGCGACACTGAAAACGTCTCTAATCTTCAACAAAGATTGTACGTGTGTAAAGGACTCCAACTTTACAGAGGTTTGTCAAATGGTACAAACTGGACGTGTATGACACACGGTGGCAGCCAACCTGTACCATTTGTATGATATTGAGAGCATTGTATTACTTACTGTAGGTAAGGTTAGGCTCGGCTTAGTATCATTGTCTTTACTGTACTGTTTTCCAACATCAAAAAAACGCAACTTAGAAAGAGCGTTTTTTTTCAGTAAAAAATGAACAATGCGACACTGAAAACGTCTCTAATCTTCAACAAAGATTGTACGTGTGTAAAGGACTCCAACTTTACAGAGGTGTCGCGTTTCGTGCGTAAAATGCAAACACAGCCTCGAGCAATGTAAACACACAATGTAAAGAGTTATGAATATTAAACTACACGTCCTTTTGTTGTACACACAGAGATGAAAAAGGTGCCTCATTACTGCACTCTGTACCGTTGTTGTGTAGATAATTAAAATAAAAAGCAAAAAACTTTCATTTATTTGCCGACATTATACATGTTAATAACGTATTTGCGTATGATTACCTGAAGTGTTATACATATATATAGTGTTTAGTGATTGGACAATTGTATAATTTGTGTGTTAAGTGCTGTATGTGAGTGTTGTTGTCTACAGAAGTTGTAAATGAATTATTATTAGTAAGAGTTTCTCTGTTCTTCCAATTATTTATGCTACTGTTGATTGTCAACAGACAAAGCACTGTATGTGACACCATCAATTGATCGTTAACTGTATGTAATCTGTTTAGCTGAATAAAAAAACGCAAACATATACACACATATACGTGTGTATTCTGTTTATTGCAGCCACAGACGTACAGCTCTACGAAATACATTGGCGTATAACTTGGAAATCGTACACAGCCATACTAACAATAGTACTGAGAAGAGTTAGTATTCGTCCACACAATGTCTCCTGTATCGCTTGTGCTCGTGCACGTTGTTGTCTGCATGCTTTGAAATAAGGAATGACAGCAATAACTCTACCATGTTCGCTTCCATCTCACTTGACAGCGTTTTAATATCTACGCATCGTAGTGATATTTTTGCTATCTTATATTGCTTCGGCAAGTCTTAAAAAAACAATGAATTTTTTTTTCCACATCCATTAATTTTACAATCTGGCTTTAAAAAATTGTGCGCGATATATTATGACAATAACCTTTAAGTAGGTATCTTAGTGTTGACAAAAATAGTACTTGTGTGTCTTTATTCTCCTGTCTTCTTGTATTCTTTCTGTTTGTGTCTATTTGTTTGGAGTTTTCTGGTTCCATTATTCTAAGGCGTCCATAGATCCATTCATCTAATCACAATTTTATTAATAGATTTTAGCCACCTTATACTTAATTTACATCAATCCTGATTTAGCAAATACAATAAATTCAGTACACATCAAACTCACAATAGTGATCCACTACTTTTCCCAGATTGTTACAGTTGGCTGTGAAGAAATTACTTAATATTCTCGTGCCTTGTGTAACGCGCAATCACACTGACAATAAACTCCAATAAATTAGTATTTTTACAATAAATTTTTGATTATACAATTTATTTTGCATAAATCGATTAATACCAAGTTAATCAACCGACAACAACTGACAATTTAGCAGTAGTTGTCAGTTGGCTAAATTGAAAAATATGAGAAGATTCGTGAGTCAGGAGTATCGTGGATGACAGCGAAGTACTCGAGAGACAGCATGTAAAGAGAAAGCCCATGGGGCGAGTTCCAAATGGAGCATTATAATATTATCATTTAAGACAAATAAGCATAGGAAGACCTTGGAAAGTATGTAATCATAAGCTCTGAAATTGGAAAAGGAAAAATGTCTAATCCCTATGCAGTGTAGAAGAAGACGTGTCGATTGTTAACACATAAGACTACTAGAGAAATTTTATAAGACTTCTGTAGGACTCTAGAACAAGGGCAATGTTGCCAAAAAAAGAACACACTTTTTACGCTTAGCAAAGTGAGAAGGGGAGAGAAAGGGGAAAATAAAAATATATATATAATTTGTACATCTGATGGTGATAGTTAAATACTATTGAAACAACATTGTAATATTCACAAAATAATAAAAAATATATTCTTGTGCAAAAAGTGTTATTATTAATATTATATATATATATATATATATATATATATTACATTTAATATTTATAATTAAATTTACCTCAAGATGTTATTTTTTTCCATTTTTGGAACATGTTTCGGGTACTATCTTGTACCCATCCTCAGCCTTCCGGTTTTTTTGTCTGGTGAAGTACATATGTGTTGTTGGTTGACTATTATTATTGTGGCTTCCTGTTGGCTTCTGGTATTAATTTTGGTTTTATTGTGTGTGATTGTGGTGTATGTGTTAGTTTTTTGTGTATTTTCAATGTTGAGTGCTTGAATATTGTGTCATGTTTTGTATTGATTTGTATTTGTTCACCATACTGTTCACTTATTTTGAACACCTAAATGCATACAAAAAACCAGAAATATATAAATCCAATTTAGCCACACATGCAATAAACACAGGGCATGAATTCCCAGACATAACCAATGTAACACTAATAAAACATATACCACACAAAGGCACCATAATGAACATTTGGGAAAATTTACAAATATACAAACATAAAACAGAAAACAAACTAATACCTGAACAAATACAAATCAATACAAAACATGACACAATATTCAAAGCACTCAACATTGAAAATACACAAAAAACTAACACATACACCACAATCACACACAATAAAACCAATTTGAAATACCAGAAGCCAACAGGAAGCCACAATAATAATAGTCAACCAACAACACATATGTACTTCACCAGACAAAAAAACCGGAAGGCTGATGATGGGTACAAGATAGTACCCGAAACATGTTCCAAAAATGGAAAAAAATAACATCTTGAGGTAAATTTAATTATAAATATTAAATGTATTATATACATCAAGAAACGGACTGTAGCAGAAAGTGACTAAATATATATATATATATATATATATATATATATATATATATATAATTTGTGATGTTATTCAATTTGTTTCTTCTGCAAGTAGTATAATTTCGTATATTATTTTTAACACCTGACGCACGTTTCACTGAAAAATATCAGTATCATCAGAGGTTTGTAAGTAAATTAATAACAATCGAAATAACTCTATTAATATAAAATTAAATAATAAACGAATTTGTATCGATTTTAATGTAAAATAACTGATAACCGATTTAGGTCGGTTAGTTACCGATTGTTTTAATGTTTATTTTCTAAATATAACCGAGAAAACAGCTGCTGAAGAAAAATAAACCTTAAAACAATCGTTAACTAATCGACCTAAATCGGTTTTCAGTTATTTTACATTAAAATCGATACAAATTCGATTATTAGTTAATTTTATATTAATAGAGTTATTTCGATTGTTATTAATTTACTTAGAAACCTCTGATGATACTGATATTTTTCAGTGAAACGTGCGTCAGGTGTTAAAAGAATATACGAAATTATACTACTTGCAGAAGAAACAAATTGAATATCATCACAAATTATATAATTACTGCAAGAAACGTCGAGTTACTTATATAGAAAATGATATATATATATATATATATACATTAGTTGATACGTTAGTTGCTAAAAAGATAGACGAGAGAGAGAGAGAGAGAGAGAGAGAGAGAGAATGTATGAAAGGAAAGGACAGGAGTATGAAAGGAAAGAAGAGAGACGGAGAAATAGAATGAGACGGCGTCTACCATTTGTACAGAAAGCAAACGTCACGTCGACCAGCAGGTGCATTACATGAAAAATAGGATGGAAACGTGACACATTTTGTTTCGTGAAAAGCCTAAAATAGTTTAAGCGAGGAAAAATAAATTCAATCCCCTCTTGGAGGTAAACAAGCAGCCATACCTCCCACCTTTGTTTGTAGCGTCTGACCCAAGTTATTTGCATAACGGAATTTACCTAGCTCGCTTTAACAACGTTTCGTGTAGACAAGACTTCTTTCTTCTTCTATTTACCTTGCTGCATGGACTGGACAACACTTTTTCAGTCCTCATGCCACTATACGTTGTAGTGTCTCTAATTTTTGTCTTTGCTCCTTCTTAAACTCTACTACCTTCTGTTTCCTCTCCCCTACTTGCTAGATATAAAGAGACACAGGCATGCGCATTAATGTGTAAATTTGGTTCTGTCTTTAGGTTATTTGGTACCAAACTGATTTACTTTATCTGGAGTAATCGGATTACCGATGACCCTCCTTGTAATTTTTTTATATTTGTATTATCCATTACGTTTTGAGATTCAAGTTAATAAAATAGTATTATTCACTTAGTTGACGATCCTTAGTTGATGAGTAAGTATTGTTACGCAATACGGAACATTCTCGTACAGTCGATAGTGTCGTTCGACAAGCTTCTCAACTAGCCCAGCCGGTGCGAGTTTCTCCCAAGGCCGCGCTGAAGTATCCTCTAGAATTTTCGATCCTTGTTAAGGACGCATATTATATAAATAGCCAACACCTGCCGCTTGGAAGTTACGCTGGGCGTTCAAGTGATTATTGTGCGGGACTCTATTACTTGACATTATTACTGCATGTGTACAAATTTAACTTGAATTATTGTGCGAGTATAATCTTGTTGAATAACTTGTTGATTTCAAACTGTTAATTGTGATTAATTAAAATTGGTGGTTAGTGACTTAATTGGTGTCTTTATTTTGTTTTTCACTGTACCATACAACGATCGTTGAGACCTTCGTAACAGTAATGTCAATTTTTCAAACTGAGGCCTTCAGTCTTAAAACTCGTAGTTCAAAAAAATAAGGTTGCAACGAAGATTCGGTTGCATCCTATATACACTAGTCCTATATCATTTATTTTCCTAATTGTTTTAGTAATGTAACTTTTATGACCACTTTGCATACAAAGGTCATCAATAAGTTTCCATATTGTAAATATTTTGAATTCGTTAAGGAATTTTAGCGCCATTAGAAGCGTCCTACTGTAACACTACAAGAGCCTAATAAACGTCCAGATGGTGGTTTCTGAATTCCAGCTACATCGCTATGGCATTAAAACAGCATATTGTGACTGACTGTAAGCTGCATTCTGTCAATCTATTTGTGAGG
Source organism: Magicicada septendecula (assembly GCA_034769895.1). Lineage (NCBI taxonomy): Eukaryota > Metazoa > Arthropoda > Insecta > Hemiptera > Cicadidae > Magicicada > Magicicada septendecula. Next base: position 31,572,088 of record CM068369.1, read on the forward strand.
TTGTTCGAACATTCTACTGACAGCTTACATCTCAAAAGCGATAACAAAAACTGCCTTCGTGTTATGCAGCAATGCTCTCTGTATGCTATACACGGGAAACTTGTATATCAAATTTTTCAACGTCCACCATGTTCTTCTATCCTTGCGCTTAGAGATGTTTACTTTTTTCTTAGCTAAGGTTTATTCGGGATGAAGAAACTCTAAAACTATAAAAATGTTGAAGAGGTCAGTTTCTGGCTGTGGAAACATGTAAACATTTTATGAAAGATTAGTTTGTAATATTGGTCTTATAATATTTTAGTTTATAGATTAGTTTATAAGATTAGTTTACAATAATGCCACGTTTTGTTGGAATGTTTAAAATGTCTAGTGGCACGTCTAGTTTATAATGTCTAGTTTACAATGTCTAGTGCCACGTCTAGTTTACAATGTCTAGTGCCACGTCTAGTTTACAATGTATAGTTTACAATGTCTAGTGCCACGTCTAGTTTACAATATCTAGTGCCAGTTTACAATGTATAGTTTACAATGTCTAGTGCCACGTCTAGTTTACAATGTCTAGTTTACAATGTCTAGTTTACAATGTCTAGTGCCACGTCTAGTTTACAATGTCTAGTGCCACGTCTAGTTTACAATGTATAGTTTACAATGTCTAGTGCCACGTCTAGTTTACAATGTCTAGTGCCACATAATAGACTTTTTTTTGGTTAGCCACAAAATGAGTACTTGTTGGAAAACGAATATTACCGAAAAAACGAGTTATGCCACAGAAAAGTGACATGTATAGTAATAGACAAGGCCACCCCAAATTACTTTTGATTTCAGTGGTTTACCAGTGATCTATTCACAGAATGAGTATTAATGAAAAAACGAGTACTACTGAAAAAAACGAGCTCTACTGAAAACCGAGTTCTGCCACAAAAAAGGAGACATATATAATAATAATAGGCTCTTTATTTTTGAGTTGGGTTTTTTGTAATTTCCGCCAAAAAAAAAACGAGTTTTACATTACACACGTATCGCTTTCCATGTGTAATTTCAGTTCTAATGTTAATCTAACAACATCAACTTTTGGCGTCACAGGTACGCAACTGCGATACTGCTACGATCATTTCTCATTAAACAAGGACTAAAAACTCCAACTGCAATCGCCAGTCAACTATTTTTGCAACATAAAAAATTTAAATTTGTATAATTCTTTCACCTAAATAAGATTATGTGCGATATCACTAAAGATCAAAGCCAAAAAATCGCATAATTGAAATATCGAAATTGACTGCAGGAACGGATAAAGGTACAGTACTGACTGTCTTCTCAATTGGCCCTACGCAGGGAATTCAGATCTCTGTTCCTGTTGCACAGAAGGTGTTTGTCAAGAGTACATGTGAAAGTTCTGGTTTCCTGCACGGAGTTCTTGGACAACGTGTCCGGCATGTTTTTTTAATCTTATTAGGTTGCCTATGCAACACAATAATAGAGCGCTGTGTTACCTTGGTACCACAGGAATACGTGACAACCGTCACAAAGGCTACACATGTTATTTGCGTCCACTAGTGTAACAGCATTAAAGTAGTCGGTGTACCAGTTTGAAACTTTAATCCGGTCTTAATCTGTACAGTGAACCTAAGCCACAACGCGAGCGGACTTAGCCACTCCATAAATTACATTAACTTGCGTTAAATACTATTGGCCCTAACCATTGTCCACAAACTGTGCAACAATACGATTTACCAGTTTAAGCTGTAGTGCCTTTTATCTGTCTCTTCTGAATGGATGAACCGGACTCGGACGGAGAGATAAAACAACGAGATGTATATAATTATTCATCGTTAGTTTGTTGGAAGTGCTACTTTACACAATACGTCTAACTTACTTTGCAACGTCACACTCTGACTCTTCTGTCAACTCTCTTACCGTCTCCCTCCTCTCTCTCTCTCTCTCTCTCTCTCTCTCTCTCTCTCTCTCTCTCTCTCTCTCTCTCTCTCTCTCTCTCTCGTCTAACACATTATTATGGACAGCTGTCAGTCCCTATCCGTTTTCATCTTTAAGCCTCATATACTGTATTGTTATTGGCACTTTGAAAGTTCTCATTTTCCTATTAACTCCAACTTCATATAATATTCGCTTCCCGTTCAGTATCCACACTATTATTGTCGTTGAACTGAACAGATGAAAGACGACGCCGCCTAATGTATTCAAACGTGTCTAAGAGATAGCAATATCAAATATGTTTAATATTTACTTGCGATGATTGAAAGAACATATTCATATAGTACATATGTTAATACAAATATATAAAATATGTTTTATATATATATTTGTGATCCCTTCGGCGGGGTGGGTTGGTAAGCAAACAAGATATGGGAGTTCTGTCAGGGCAGCTTGGGGTATCCTGGGTCCTGGCCTGCCAGATGGTGTACATCGGTAGCAGGGTGTGCATCTAGTGTGGAGGCATCCTACAGTAAGCCTAAGTCCTGCACACATGGGCTAAGTTAGTTAGTCTACTGCGATCGGGCAGAGATAGTTCGTCAGCTGAGGTGAAACCAACTCTCTAGGGGAAGAGCAGCCCGAAATCAAAGTTCCTGGTCCTCCAGATTGGGGGCTTTACAGCAGGCCAGTAATCTTCTTAAGTAAAAATATATATACTCACAAACCTCATACGAGCCTTGGAAATCGGATGGGAAATACGGCAAAACGACTGATGGTGTGAACACTTGAATCGCATGCCTGATATCCGTCACAGGTGTGGCTGCATTGGGTTATCACCCTACTGGCAAGTGAGATGTCGGTAGACCGAGGAGGAGGTAAGTTCCGGAAAAGGCGCGCGCTGACGTTAAAAGGAATAATATAAAATGTGCATAGTTTAATACTTATCATTTATTATTCATATAGCAAAACTTTAATAAACTTCAACATATTACGTTATTCCGTACAATAGCGATTTTTGCTTGGTCCGTGCATGTCACTGAAAACACAGTAAATAAACAATTTTTTGCGAATTATCAGCAGAAGCACGCAATAGCTCTTACCTTTAAGAAGGTACTCACCAGAGGTACCCATCACATTCTGTCTCCGACTCTTCTGTCAAATCCCTTACGCCCTCTCTCGCTTCTAACACCTTGTTATGGACAGCCGTCAGTCCCTATCCGTTTTCATCTCTAAGTCCTATATACTGTACTGTTATTCGGACTTTGAATGTTGTCATTCTTCTATTAACTCTAACTTCATACAGTGCTCACTTCTCGTTTAGTATCGACACTATTATTGTCGTAGCACTGAACAAATGAAAGACGACACCGCCTGATGTATGCGAACCTGTCAAAGAGATAGTAATGTCAAGTATGTTTAATATTTGCTTGCGGTAATTGAAAGAACACATTCATACACACATGTTAATACAAATATATAAATATGTTTTAAATATATTTGTATGTGTGTGTGTGAGGGGCGAACGCGCGCAGACGTTAAAAAGAAATAATATCTAATATGCATAGTTTAATATTTAGTATTTATTATTCAAACAATAAAACTTTATTAATATACTGCAACATATTACGCTATCCCTTACAATAGCGCTTTTTGCTTGGTCCCTGCATGTCTCATGTTAGAAAACACTATAAAAAAAAAGTTTGCGAATTATTGTTTACAATTACTGGTATTCTATCTTCATCTATGCCAGTTAAATCCTGTCTCAATTTTCCCCTGTATTCTTCAATATCCTCATTTAGATTATATATATATATTTAATTCTTCCCCCATCTCTTTATTTCTCATATGATCCCTTCTTGTCCATCCTTTAACCCTTTTTAAAAATCTCAACTCTGCTGATTGTAGTTTGCTTTTATCTCTTTGTTTTGTAGTCCAGGATTCACTGCCGTATAATAGCTTTGGAACACCCACTGTTTTGTAGAACTTTGATTGTTGTAAGTCTGCTTCATCATTTTGTAGTATAACCATGTCATCTGCTTACAGCAAAACGTTTAAGTGGTAACTCCTTTTCAGCTTTATGCCTTGATGGACTTTAGTCTACCCTTTATATATTTTCGTAACCCTAAATTATACACGAAAAATATAAATACATGTATCTGCATGCACGTATGGCAATCTCCCGTTTTGTACGGGAACCCGCTTAATACGTTGTTTTAAATTGGTCTTCTGAAAAAAATGATTAACGGGATTTTGCAGAATGAAACTTATTTATCATTTATTGTAGAAATATTCTTTCAGAATACTTCAGAATTTTATTTAATAAAATAAAAAAGTTAATTATAAGTATATCGTTACTGACTCGGAACACTACTTTTTTATTGGTTAAAATTTAAAACTTTTATCTTGTAGCCTGAACTAATTTTCAGGCTCAAGAGGCTTCGTCAGGAGCGTCTGACGAAGCTTCTAATAAGCGAAAACTAGTTCAGGTTACGGGTAAAAGTTTTCCATTTTACCAATAAAAATATCGCTATACATGACTTCCATTTTCTAAGATTTATATTTAAAATCATTTACGAAATGAAATGTTTCCATAGAATGTACTTCTTTCCACTTATTGCTTCAGCCTTAACCACAGTACTGTGGTCACTAACGTATACCACCACACGTTATCGCACTCGATTTTCACTGATGATGGCAGTCGACGGCACTGCCGAAACATCTGGTTTGCAGAAAACATCGGACTACGGCCAAACAGCCCGGGTAGGAATTTTAACAACAAACTACTACTTTGTTGCCGATAACCTAGTAAACATAAAAATTATCCCCTCCCCCATCAACTATAATTTTCATTTATAGAAAATTACCCCCACCCCGTTCAACTAGCCTCTTCATTTATAGATATTTCATCTACGCTTCTACAGTGGATTATTAAGATCTTCTTATCAGGATACTTTATTTATCAAAATGAAGTACTTTACTCTTGTTACAACAAAAAGTGTTTCAGGTAAACTGCCCTTTCCCCGTAACCGATCTTCACCAAAATCAATAGGCCTTGAGTATTCCACAACTCAGGCATATATGTAAAAAATTATTTGATTCTGTTTGAATTTACGGCAGTTATCGTTCGTCATGAAAAAATGTCTCTTGTTACAACATAAAACGTTGCAGGTAAACTACCCCTTTCCCTAAACCGATCTTCAACAAAAACAATAGGTCCTGAGAACTCTACAATTCAGGTCTGTATGCAAAACATTATTTGATTCTGTTTGAATCTGCGGCTGTTATCGTTTGCCATAGAAAATACCCTTGTTAAAACAAAAAACGTTGCAGATAAACTACCCCTTTCCCTTAACCGATCTTCACCAAAAACAATAAGTCTTGAGTCCTCTACAATTCAGTGATTCATGCAAAACATTATTTGATTCTGATTGAATGTGCGGCAGTTATCGTTCGTCATAGAAACAATTACTCTTGTTAAAACATTAAAAGTGGCCGGTAAACTACCCCTTTCCCTTAACCGATCTTCACCAAAATCAACAGGCCTTCAGTGTTTTAGAATTGATAAACAGGTGCAAAAACATATTTGATTGTGTTTGAATGTGCGGCAGTTATCGTTCGTCATAGAAAAAATTACCGTTGTTAAAACATAAAATCTTGCAGGTAAACTACCCCTTTCCCTTAACCGAGCTTTACTACAATCAACAGACATTGAGTTCTCTATAGCTCAGGAAGGTATACAAAACATTATTTGATTCTGATTGAATTTACGGCAGTTATCATTCGTCATAGAAAAAATTACCCATGTTTAAACATAAAACGTTGCAGGTAAACTACCCCTTTCCCTAAACCGATCTTCAACAAAAAAAATAGGTCTTGAGAACTCTACAATTCAGGGCTGTATGCAAAACATTATTTGATTCTGTTTCAATTTGCGGCTGTTATTGTTTGCCATAGAAAAAAAAATCTATAGACAGATAGACACAGACACACACACACACACACACACACACACACTTTTCGAAAAATGACTTCTTTTCATGTTTTGAGGGTAGTACAATCAGAATCTGAAATTATCGCGACCACGATTTTTTTTTTTTGCCATCACCATACTTCCATTTCCTTATGGAACATGGAAGTAAAATTAGTGTTCCGAATCACCAGTGATATATTTATAATTAGTTAATCAGCAGACACGTCATGCACAAAAAAATCCAGGAATTTAAAATAAATGCTCAAAGCAAAAACAAGAGAGCTAAGGGAAAATATTTTTGAATAATTTATGTGAGTCGGATATTACGTGCCAGTGTAATAAGGATATATCTTCGCTTACGTTGCTGTTCTGAACCGTTTGGAAAGCAATTCTGTGCAGTGCAATGAAATATATTAAAATGCACTACACAAGTCTAAAATATATTATACTGTATACTTTTTAATGTTTAGATTTCAACGTTCAAGCAGTATCATAATACTGCATACTACATTTGCTTTAATTCGAATCCTTTATTTTACGTCTCTTAATTTCGCGTCGCGAAAATTGTTTTAGACACCACTATAACAGAATCGTCAGTGAATAATATACAACTTTATTAGGTACGAACTCAGTTTATTGTTTTATATATCACTGATGCAGACATCCAATATTGCGTTGGCTAATAATGTACAGTGAAGCGCTGAAAATCCATTACTCTTATTTATGTTAAATAAACTTTTTTTTTATTTTGGTCTTTCAGTCTTTCGACTGGTTTGTACCCTACCCGTATATACCCGAGTGCGTGTGTTACGGAGTCTCTCGGACCTACAGTTTAACGCCGGATCCGAACGGCATAGTTGGGGAGGGTTTATACTAGGCAGGATACCTCTCGCTGGTTTGCCATCGCCTTGCAAGGGGAAACGGTCGTATCTAAGTCAGATGGCCCCGGCGGGAATCGAACCCGCGCCGACAGCGAAGCAGCGCCACACGCTAGCCACTAAGCCACGACCGCTCCTAAAACAATAACAACTACAAAAAGAATCATTCGTTTGTTTTTTATAACATAAAATTTTAAGTTAGTTGACTTAAAATTTTCGTTTGTTAGTTGACTATTTTTGTATTACTTCCAAACAAACAATATATAAAAAATGATGAGAACATTAGGAGCGGCTATTAATCCGTGGTGTTCCATCAATATTGTTACGACGGTCCCGTCGTGTTGTAGTCCCACAGTCTGGAATGTTACTGGAGTGGACGGCCTTGATGCGTACGCCACACGCTGGGCTAGTCGAGAAGCGTTGACAACGACACTCTCCTCTTTTGCGAGAAGGTTGTCCCATGAATAGTTTACATGGCACGTAAAATTTGTAAATGTCAGCCTATCAAGATTTTTTGGGGACGTAGTAGACCATAGACCAGTGGGTATGCTGCCTGACTATAAATCTTGAGGTGTCCGCTTTTGATTCTCGGGCGCACTATAACATTATGGGGCGTTTTTCAGCTCACATGTTGATGCAGACTGTGAAAATGATGTCCTGGGATACTAAAGGTCAGGAGGGAATTTGGAGAGGTACCACCTTTGTACCGCGTTGACTGTGAAAATGATGTCCTGGGATACTAAAGGTCAGAAGGGAATTTAGAGAGGTACCACCTTTGTACCGCGTTGACTGTGAGCTATTGTTTCTCGTTGTCCTAAAACCACCTGACAGTGACCATTCGATTCGTCTCAATGTCCCCTACAAGATGCACTCGTCGGAATCGACCAAGCATGTATAGATCGATTGATGCCTGAACTGATGTTAGATCCCAAAGGCTGCTATCTGTCCAGCCAAGACCGTACTGCGTGGTAGTAGTAGTAATAGTAGTAGTAGTAGTAGTAGTAGTAGTAGTAGTAGTAGTAGTAGTAGTAGTAGTAGTAGTAGTAGTTGTTTAAAAGTTTAGTCATGAAACCGTTATTATTAAACATAATTGTGCACGCCAGAAATTCTGTGCAATGCGCACTTAATGTGGATTCAACATGTTACTTCAATTAATCACAAAGAAGTTTCATCGGTTTGTTAAGGAGAGGGAGAGAGAGATTGAGAGAGATGCAAGCGACGGTCTTCAATACAGCTCCCGCCGCGGAACCCACAATGTATAGGGGGTGCTTAGGTGTGGTCTGCTACCGGCCGTATATGGTCGGTTTTGTTCGTGTCTACAAAAAGAAAGCTCTTTATACAACACGTGTCTGGAATGAAGTGTTTGTTTCAGTAAGGCACTGATGCAACGACAATAGCGTCGCTGCAACATAGATAACAAAAAGGCGGTGACCTGGCACAAACTGTTGCTGGTGCAGAAGGCAGTGTAAACAACAATATCCTAATCCCCAGCTGCTACCATTGTTTACGATGTCTTGCTGACGAAAGGAGGGAGAGACATCGGTCAAGAATAAAGGAGATATGGGAGAGGAGGAAGAGAAAGGAGAAGAAGGGAGGAACCAGTTGAACCAAACGTACTCCACAGTGGCTGATACGAAAAAAATTAAGTTATGACGCTGACAACCATAAGAAATTCATTTCAAACGTGCTGCCTCTGTGATATATCAAACACGTTTTTTGTTTTATTGCTGTTCATTTGTTTACTTATTCAGACAATGAATCAGAGACAGAAGACGGCAGAGAAAACTTAATCTCACTAAATAAGGTGAATTTGTTTGTAATATTTGTTTGAAAGTAGTGTGATTAGCTTTCAAAGCGGTGAAGTAACGGGACATAACGTTCTGTTGTCTCTGATCTTACAACAGTCGTTACGACAACTGTTCTGCCTAACGATCGCATTGTAAAACGCGAACGAGTTTATGACATCGTTAACTGTGCAAATTAAGTAGTATCAGTTCAAGGAGAGTAGTATTTGTTAACGCCGGTTTATACTGTAATGTTAAGTAGACAATAAAGTTAAAAACGAGAACTATGCTCTTCTCTACAGAAGATAAGTAACTGGCTAAATATACTAAATTACGTTTTAGCAAAACTGTGCGCTGTGTTGTAATCTGTATATTGACTGTCCCCGCTGTACGTTGAACAAACTCAAACGTCGCAGTTGGATACTTGAAGCTTATAGTCGTCTACTCTGGCTGTTCTACGCCATTTAATTGACACAATACACGTTTGTGACTGTCGACATGTCTTATTATCGATTTAAATACTTTATCTAGTGACATTAAACAAGTTTTCAATCATGCAGTAGAGTTGAGACATTAGAATCCAGCAAACAATTTCGGGAGGGGGAGTATGGGAAAGCGGACTATTTTTTAAAGTCCTAAAGTATTCATGATAGTGCTACGACAGTTGGGTAACCTTCTCAAAAAGACGGGAGTACCGTTCTACGCGCTTCTCTGCTACCCCAAGGCCGTCTGCTCACGTAGTAGTTCAGACTGTTCGACAGTACTTGTAACTACGCAAATTATGCTCGCACGCCGCCAAAAGAATGGAAAATTATTAAAATTTTATTTTCTAGCGCAGATACGTACGTATAAAAACTGACGCTAGCATTATATTTACAACCAAAAATATATTAGTAAGACCTTCTAATTCATAATTACTCGATATAACGGATTATCCCCGACACAACGTACAAATATTTATCACTGTTACCGACAAAGAAAAGCTTTAATTTAGGGAGACCAGGTCGTGAAAACTTTCCAAAAATCGATTTTTGGTTTTTAGCATTAAAAAATTCTCCTTTTCTTCCTGATTAAAGTGATATATATAAATTGTTATATCAAACTTTTTTTCATATTATCTTATATGTTTATTTCGTGTAAAGTCACCCAGTGCAATGTCATTGACCTCCTTCAAACAAACATTTCAATATTTTATAATAATGTTATTAGCTATAAAATGAGGATTCTGGAAGCAAATAAGAGTGTTATGGAAATAAGTAAGGAGAACAGAGTAAAGAAATGGCAGTTAAAAAGGAAGAGAGATGATATTAATGAAGAAGTGTACAGTACAGGTGTATTTGAATAAAACATTATAAAAACTTTAAACTCGATTTTCCGTAACTCCACATTTTTCATGTCTAGGTACACATAACTTTGTGCTGGAACACGCTAGAGACTTGAATTGTTTTTATTATGTTTGCTTCATAACATTTATTATAATAGACTAACAATTTTGTATGATACCTTATATATGTTTACATGATATAAACATTAGTTTATAAACATATGATAAACATGACGTTTATATGTTTATATGATATTTAGTATGTTTTAAAAAGAAGTAAAAATATTATTTTTTTAAGCACTATATTTGAAAAATTACCCTAAGTATTCTTTTATAAGTACTATAACAGTACAAATTACCAATTTAAAGGTATTTTAAATTGTATAGCCCCACGCTTTTGGGAGACAATTTATACAACGGTATAAATTTGTGTATATAGGTTGCAAATACAAATTTATTTGTGTTTGAGGAGCCCCACGTTCTTGGGACGTCAAAATTTTATAACACTACAAATTGATATTTATTTAATGTAATTTAAATGTGTGTGTTATATAACATAACAAATTCAATTTAATTTATTGAATTTATTTCATGGGTGTAATCGTAATAAGAAGATGATACGTTATTTAAGTTTAAAAATTGTTCCATAATTTATTTATTATACAAAATCTTTAATATCGCATATTAAACATTGAATCATTATTATATCGTTTGTCCGAATTTTTCGTACATAACATATTGCTAACAAATTACATACACAAGTTATATACAAATCTTATTATCTAATTTTAATTACTATAAAATATTTATTTTGCTCTCGGCTTACTCATTGTGTGCTCATCTTTTTGCAATTGCTGATTTATTAGCTTCAAAAATGAATTTACTTCTATTCAAATTTCTTTTATATTACTTTGTTTTAACTTTCTACTGCATATGCATTCTCCTTTATCATCAAAGACTTTACTAATTACGTTAATTCGAAAATTAAATATTTTCTCTTATCATTTACGTTACTAATTACTAAATTTGATACAAGAAATATTATTCTAATTTTTATTCTGCTTTTACATTTATGTATGATTTATTTATTTTAATACTGGTTGAATGTCTTTCATTCCAACTTTAATTAGTGTCTTTCAAATGTATATAATTACAATGGTTTTTTATCACCTCGTTTGACGTGGTTATTCATCTGTACGTCCTCCTTCTGGTCCTCTGGTCGTGTCCTCCGTGTCCTTCTGGTCCTCTGGTCATGTTCCACTGCATGTGCTAATTAATAGTCGTCTCGTCTCACGTCACATGCTGGCGGTGTGTCCATAGACCTCATCGTATGTATTCTGCGGCTCTGGTTGGACATCTAGTTTGTCCTGTGACTCTTACTATAGATGTGATTTGGCGTCGTCGACTGACATAGCCTCCTGCGGCAACGGTTGAATCGAGAAGAAGAAACGTTATTAGTGCGACCTGGTATTTATAGTCAGGTCGTGCAAAAATTCCTGTCTGAACAATATTTGACCTGTCAGATTCTGTCGAGCGTCACTTTCCCCACTCTGGTTCAAGTCACAATTTTCGCCTATTTTCGCGAATTACGAAGTTTGTTTCATATCACTCGATGCTCAATCGATCACTAATTTTTATGTGATTACTATATGTAAATTGTACTTCTTTATGGTACTCACAAAAAGAGTTGTTCATTTTTTACGTGTAGTAATGGCACTTTTCGTCACATCTGTACGGTTTTTTAACACTTTATTCACCTATAATTTCTATACACTTTGGTGTCTTTTGTTTTATCCTATCGTACATAGTTTTCTTATAATTAAAATAAACATACACCTATTCTACTTGAAAAGGGGTTGGTTACATTTCAGGAACGGACAAGTTTCACACACACCAACAAAATACGCACGTACACACGCTAGCGACAGGTGTGTCGAAAATGCATGTCCATGCATGAATTCTGCGCTCCCTATTTTTACTACGATCCTGCTTATGCAATCTGAATCATGTTTATTAATTCATATTTATTTATTTTTATTATTTATTTCATTTATTTTGGCAATGCACAGTACCGTTAATGTTTGTACTGTTGCAGTACATGTATTTAATTATTTCTATAGTATGCTCTATGTATGTAACTTTTAGCAGATACAAGTTTCATAAAAATATCTTGAATGGTTTTTGAAGTATGTGTACCTAACTGATAAGCGATACTTCCGTTTAATTAACATTGGAGAGGCCTTCACGACCTGGTCCCTTGCTAAAAGAGCAACCTTTTACAACAGACATTGCCGCGGCTTGTATATGGTCGTGGTTTTTAAGTCGATTAAAAAAACAAAAAGAACATTTTGGGACATCTCTGTGTTTTAGGGAGGCAAATGATTGCAGTTACGTTACATTACTGACAGCGAAATTAGCAAATAAAAAGAACCTCTCATCTTTTCACCAGAAAACTGTCTGATCTATAGTTTGCGTGTCTACCAAAAATCTTTTGCTGAGAAGTAACAGTACGATTTTACGAATAAGAACACATTTTGCTTTTTTAAGCTTTTACTTGTCGAACCAAAGTTTCCGACATAGGTGCAGTTTATCTCCGACCGTATACAATACCATATATATAGCCGACCTGGTAAGAAAGTGGTAAACAAAACGGAGAATTTTAAACGGACTTCAAAAAAACGTAAAAACTGTTTTAAACAAGCTCTCATATGCATATGACCAAAATATAATTCAACAGACGGTGAACAATTTACAAGAAACTGTTCACCACAGATGTAATCAGCATGCTACTCAATACAATTAATATTACTCCCTCCCCCTTTAACCAAAGTGTTCCTTCCCGCAAGATCACAAAAGTAATTAGCGGCAAAATATTACAGACAAAGTGTTTGAGAACTTCGGCTTTCCGGGCTGTAATGCCGTGATCCAAGGTGCAAACGTTTCGCCGTGCATTCGACCAACTGTTTAATATACCGCAAGGAAACACCACATAATATTAAAGAAATAAAAACAAAAGATTATAAAATTGAGGGAGCATTTATTATTAATAAGCAACAAATATGAGAATAAAAGTAATAATTTACAGAATACTGGTAGACCGCAAGTCATTGTTTTAGATATAAAAAATTTATGTAAACTAAAGACAATATTAACAACAAAATATTAAAATATACAAACCATAATCAGACTTGTAGCAACGTTATAACGTCCATTTTTAGTATGGTTATTTAGCCACACGTTGGTTGCGTCAATTCTATAACACGTCAATCTATCTCGTTATAATGTTTATAACTGGAGAGTGTCTACTCACCAGTTCGGATGTTCGAATTCGTATTTTCTGACTCAAACTAGGGTATGCCAACTCTTCTTGGTAAACCAAAAATGCAAGGTTTATTTAATGATAAGTGAATACTCAATTTTTTAAAGAAAAGTTAAATAAAATCAAACATACAGTTCAATGCTTCTATTATGTTTTATTAACAGTTAATAATTGGTTCATTTTACTACAATTTCTTCCAAATTATATATTTTAATTTTGCGCCGGCATGTTCAATTATTAGCGGTTGGCTATTCTGACCAGCCCCTGCTTAGCAAAACTCGTGGATTGGTGTTGATATTTTCGTTTTATTTATATCTCAGGTCGAAGTTCTTGGGACTACAGAAAATATTGTATTGTCAAATGGACTAATAAAAGTACAAAATTTTACAGATACCATACAAATAACATATAAATTGTGATACACTTATAATTACAGTGGTAAACTATAGCTACTGGATTTAGCGTTTGGAGGTTATCTGAGTTTAGTAAATTTTTACGTTTAAAATATATTCACTTAAGGAATCAATGTTAGATTGAGATTATTCTTCAATTTGAGGTGTTCATTTAATCAAAGAAAGTTCAAGTGTCTGTTAAAAAGGTGACAAATAGTGTTGAAGGTGTATTTTCACTTATTGTTTTTGTTTTCTTTTGTGTTACTGTTAACGTCGTATTTTAAAACATACTTAGCAGTCCTCTATCTCTTCTATCCGGGTAGTATTTCTCACGAATACTGCTGGTTGCCCTTTTTTCGTTAATTCCGTTCTTCTATTTTCTTAGGTATTTAGTTTAGGTATTTATTTTTCATAATTCATCCTTGTTGTTGAAGATTCCGTCATTCATTTATAGGTTTTAGGTATTTTCTTCCTTCCAATGGTTCGTAGTCAGTCACTTGGGATTCCTCAGCAATTCCTCATGGATTATTTAATTTCTTCTAGTGATTCTTTTTCATGTGAGTGTTAATATTATTTCTGTAATTTAGTTTATTGTTTTCGTCATTAATTTTTGTAGATTTTATTTAGTTAATTCTTTTCTTTACTCATTGCGGTTTAATACGTCTGCACTCATCAAGAGCTAATAATGGAATAATACAATTTATTTACTAGTTACCATAGTTGCTAGTGTGACGATTTAAAAAAAAATTGTTTGCATAAATTAAATTTTTGGTTCTTATAACAAGAGTATTATCCACCCCTTATCTGTACGTAGATTCCTGTACCAACGTGCAAATTATCCAGTACGAACACGCAAAGTACGACTTGTTATTAAGAAAAAAAAATAATAATTCTTTTGATTAAATAAAAGACGGATTAATAATAAAGAATTATACCTAACACATAACAATAGGTAGTATAAATTATTACTAGTTAATTAATGATTAATTAATACTACTAGAGGAACGAACTACTTTTCTCAGCGCGTAAACCGCGCCAGCTTACAGACTTCTTGCCGCTAAACAAACCCCATTCACCGGAGAAACTTCGACATGTAAGGATGTCAAAAATGTGTTGTCCAGTTAAATTTAGGTGTATACCGCTGAACTACTATACAAACACTCGTCAGTTGTTATTTTGGTTTGACTCAATGTAGCGTTGGTAAATAACTAAACACTTAGTAATGTAGTGAGTGAAGCAAATATTAGTAAATATGTAAAAAAAACAAAACTTAGCCGACACATCTCTTAACAAACCGTAAGTGGTAAGATATGTTCCTTACCATCTTTTAGTGCTGCTAAAATAAGAACAATTAATAAGTAAAATGTGAACAACCGAATCCAGAAGAAGAAAGTTACAACAACAGTATGAACTTCTAGTAGCAGAAGCCAATCGTCATGACCTAGACTACTATTCGGAAACAATAAACCAAATGGACCATCAAGAGGAACATCATATCACACCCAAGAGGACTACTGAAGAAGACCATCACGGATGCCCACAGCAAACTCACGTTCTATTCAGGTGATATTAAATCATAACATTTGTGCATAACTTGTTTTTAAACAAAACGAAACCAAAAGAACAGTAAAGTTTATTGTAAAGACTTTTAGATAACTTAAAGATTAACATATAAATATTTGTAATCTCTGTAATGATATAGTAATAACGTTACGATGTTTAGAGGTAAAGTAATTCTGAAAATTTACACCGGACTATTCTTCAAATAGTTTGGACGAAGTTGTGATATATTAGAATATTGCAAAGTTGAGACCTGGATCCGTGGTACTTGAAATAATACATAGCTGAACTTTTTGAGATAAAAAGAGTAAAGAATATTAATTTAAAGAATATTTAATGCAGCAATTATTAGAATCTTTCTTTTACAAAAAGTAAAGTTAGTAAGAAATTAAAGGATGACCATTAAAGCCATTACTTTTATACTTAGTTAAAAAATAAGAATAAAGAGATGTTTTCGCTAATACCCAGAGAGTGAATAAATTTATGTAACCCTTGTCTAATTCCTGATATATACTTTGTTATAATTTGTTGGTAAGTAAATTTTACTAACAACGGCAGCTAGTTTAATTAACAGCCAACAATTGAACTGGTTCCCGATTTTTATAATGTCTTGACAAGGGAGACGTTATACTAGCTTCCAAACACTAATTCTCATTGGTTGATAATTTAAAACATTGTTATAGAAAGCTAACATTTTCTATACAAAATTACTAAAAATCTTTAAATTATTATATCTCCTTTATACTAGCTGTAATCCTAAATATAATAACACCATTAGTTTGCTTTTTGGTTACAAATTATTTTGATATCCCATAAGGCTACCTTTTTTCAGATTATAACAGATTCATACATTTTCCATTTGGTTTTCTCTTGTAAATGATCTTTAAACTAATTATTTTCTATCCAGTTTTGTGTCCTACACTATTATTATGAAACCTAACCGGATTATATCAATTACCTATACTTTATTTTATCAATTGTTATTGTTTTGTCTTAAATTTTACAAAATTCTGGTTACCAGTTATAGGCCTAATTGCCTAGAGTTCATAATTTACCTCATCTATACTCATTACAACTGTTCATGTCAATTTTGTTAATTTTAAGTGCTTCTAAACATAATTACTGTAATAACCTAAACTAAATTATAACATTTGATTATTTTTAACCACCATATAACATAACACAATTCATTAACAAACCTTTTAGGCCAATGCCAGCATCTAAGGTTTTACATGTATTATAAACGGTTCTGTTAAATGTAATACTCAACATAATAACATTTGGGTTAATTAAAACCAAAACAAAATATAATAAAATGAACAGTAGGTGTGTACTAGTATTCCCTTATAATTTCACTTATAGAATACAGTGTCTAATTCCCTTTTCCTGTTTTCAGCACAACAGATTAGTCTTTTACTATTATTTTTAATAGCGGTTAGTATAAATTTATAAACATAATTCATTAAAATAAAACAATGGACTTCTTACCATCATTATTATATACTAGAACACTTCCTTAAAATAATGAAAAACAATTATCAGTGGTTTAATTCTAACAAACATTGTTATATCAACTACAAACATTTTATAGGCTACTATTACAAGTTATTTCTTTATTCCTGACTACACTTCACTTTATTACCTAGTGTTTTTATGTAGTTCATTGATTAACACTGGGTCCTAACATGGTTCATTATTTATTATTATCTTTTTTACTTAATTATCACTTTTTGTTCACCTTTTCACATTGTGTTCTATATTTTACATTTCATGTATTTATTATCACTGGGTCCCATCAAGGTTTATTAATTACCATTCAAGTTAAAAACTTGTAACTCTTCTATTGTGGCCTCATTCGTTATACGGTCAAGTTAAAAACACCATTTAACTTCTCTTAAGAACGCTATTTCCGAGGCCTGTATTTTATCGTCTTGTTTCTTGGTTGTTGTCCATAATTCACAACCACAGAACAGTACAGGAACTGCCATAAATTTGCAGAACTTTAATTTTTTATTTCGACGTAACTTGTTTCTAAAAACACGGTTGATTGTTCCACATATCGTCTGCAACTTACCTAACATCTGTATCATAATTCCTATCATAGCCGTTATCTTTTCCCAAATAATTAAAGTGGCTCACCTGTTTTAGAATTCGATCACTGATCACTATTTTTGTTCTTATTGTCTCCTTGCCTCGAAATACCATTACCTTTGTTTTTATACTGGAGAGTTTTTATATTGTATTGTTTGCAAATCTGATGAAGGTTTAAAAAGATTTTTTCAAATCAGATTCGGTATTTTGAAGTACAAATAAGTTGTCAGCAAACAACAGCACATTCAAATATCTGTCTCGTGATAACGTTAGAAAAAAATCCATTGACACAATCACAAAGTTTACAAAAGTAGAGGCCAATGTTCCTTTTTAACGAAGCTAAATAAGTACTCAATAAATCTGATATGACGTTTGGCAAGAATATCCAGACGTGAGAAAATTAGAAGTGAAGTCATTAAGAACAGAATGAATGTAAAAAATTCAATTCTTGATTTTATCGAAACAAAAAAAAGTAGAATGGTATGGACACACGAAAAGAATGGCACAGGAAAGGTTGCCAAGGAGAGTTGTGGAATGGGCCCCAGCAGGAAGAAGGAAAAGAGGAAGACCGCTTATCACCTGGATAGAAGAAATTCAGACTATATTGAGGGAACATGTGTAAACACTGTACAGCTGGAATAATAATAATGAGTTACATCGTCGGCAACGTTTCGAATCTCACCATCGAGGATCAGCTTTAGGCCGCAAAAAGCGACAGTGTTGGACAACAAGTACGGCCAAACGATATCCGACAACTTTTTCGGTTGATAGCAACTATATGTCAAATCCCAGTCATCTCCCCAGAGCTTCCCACTAAGTTGTACGTTATCAGGTAATAATAATGATAAATCTGACATTCCTTTAGTTAACGTAGTTAAGTGGGTTTCACTTCAAATTCAATTGCTTAAAATATTTCTTTTCACTTATTGTAGTTAACGTAGTTAAGTGGGTTTCACTTCAAATTCAATTGCTTAAAATATTTCTTTTCACTTATTGAAATTACAAACATTTTTTGTTTTGATAAAGATTGCTTAATATTTCCCCCATTTTTAACGATTCAGACGTGGTAGTATAACATTCTTCAATAAGACAAGACGTGATCAGCTTATATTGCACAGAAGTGTTTATCAAAGCATGACTGCGCATTGTGATTGTTTTGTACGGTTCACTGCTACCTCTGTATCTCAGAATAAGCTTATATACACTCTTCAAATTAAATGACAATATTGGATGCAATGTGAACTGGTATTAAAGGAAAATAATTCTTATTGATTTGTATAGCGATTGGTTCCTTCCAAAAGGAAATAATAATAACTTCCAGTGTGTTCCACTGCTAAGGAAGCATGTAGGGCCTACTACAGCGTGTGCCTGATATTCGCTTTTTATAGTTTTTGCAGTTTTTGATTATCTTACAAAAAATAAATTCGTCTCACTATGTAATTCGTCACCCACTCAAGTCTTTCTTCTTCTTCTTCTTCTTCTTCTTCTTCTTCTTCTTCTTCTTCTTCTTCTTCTTCTTCTTCTTCTTCTTCTTCGGCTTCTTCTCCTCCTCCTCCTCCTCCTCCTCCTCCTCCTCCACCTCCTCCTCCTCCTCCTCAAGGTTTAGGTTATATAAACCTGTTCCGGCACCCATCTCATCCTCGGACGACCCACATATCTTCTACCAACAGCTTTACAGTTCAGTGCCGCTTACGGCTCTGTCATCCTTAGCAAATGATTCCACCATTGTCTTCTGTAAGTTGATATAACTTCATTTATGTCCTTAACTTTGATTTTTGCTCTGATATTCTCATTACTTGTTCTATCTTGCAATGTATATTTTAAAGTATTTCGAAGAAACTGCATTTCAGCACACTGAATCTTGCCGCTTTCCTTTCTTGTCATGACCCCACGTCTCACTCGCATAAATTAACGTGGCTATTGCAATTGTCCCACAAAAATTTAATCCTTGTGCTATGTCTTGTTTTCCTTGTTTTATTTCTAAAATTTCTATGTATCGTACCACAAATGTTTCTATTTATTTATCTTTTCACTTATATCATATTCAGATTCATAGCTTACTGCAAAGCCGAGATATTTGAAACGGCTCACTTGTTCTAAAGTGCTGTTCTTTATAACTATCTTAGTCCTTGCTGGATATTTACCTTTAAAGGCCATGGTTTTCTGGAATTGTCAGTGAGTACTCTCTTGCCACTTCTTGTAATTGAAACACAGCTCTTTGTAAATCATCTTCATTTTCCTGAATAATAACCATCTTTACGTAACAATTAATACCTTTATCGAATAGTTTTTGTTTTAAAATTTTATTTTTAACACTTTGACGCCTGGTCCTTTGCCCAGGCCGGCGCTTTTGGCATTTATTTCAAATGCTGTAGCTTATACACCATATGGTAATGCTGTAGCTTATACACCATACGGTAAAATGTTGTAGCTTATACACCATACGGTAATGCTGTATCTTATACACCATACGGTAATGCTGTAGCTTATACACCATACGGTAAAATGCTGTAGCTTATACACCATACGGTTAAATGCTGTAGCTTATACACCACACGGTAAAATGCTGTAGCTTATACACCATACGGTAAAATGCTGTAGCTTATACACCATACGGTAAACTGCTGTTGCTTATACACCATACGGTAAAATGCTGTAGCTTATACACCATACGGTAAAAATATATGTTACACACGTCTCTATAAATATCTACATTTTCTACAAAGAACTATGCTATTTGACTGGAAAACAAGTGCCGGGCTGGTAGGCAGTGATCTAATATTATTAAAATTATGGCATTATAACAAATAAAACAAGAAACTGCATTTCACCACTCTGAATCTTGCCGCTTTCCTTTCTTGTCATGACCCACGCCTAACTCGCATAAATCAATGTGGGTATTGCAATTGCGTCATAAAATTTAATCCTTGTGATGTGTCATGTTTTATTTCTAAGATTTCTATGAATCGTATTCCTGTGACGACTAATATACCTGTGAGGACTATATTCAGTGAGGACTAAGATAGTTACAAACAACAACACTTTAGAACAAATGAGCCTTTTCAGATATCTTGGCTGTGCAGTAAGCTATGAATCTGAATGTGATAAAAGGGAAAAATAAATGTTGTAAAGTCGAAATTCTAAGTTGAAAAATTTAACTACAAAATATATTTGCCAACAATAATCCAAGTAAAATCTTGTAATTATGATGCTGTAGTTTTTTTTCACAATAGATTTAAATAAACTTTTGTGTGTGAGTGTGTGTGTCCGTACGAGCGTGTACTTTTAGTGTACTTGACGTCAACAACAGCAGAAACTACTTACAACCAATCCAGTGACATCAATTAACAGGCTCTCCTTCTGACTGTTGTCGATGACGTCATTAAAACAACAATTAACATGAGATTTCGCCTATTGTCCATTGATTGGCATAAAGTTATCGATTATGTGTGCAGTGGTAAAGCTTTCATACGAGGAGTGGCGCTGCACACATACACACGCGTACGTTGACGTGTGATGCCATTAACGATGTACGAACGCCAGACATGATCACATAATATTGTCTAGAAGTAAAATTACAGATTTACCTAATATTAGAACGTGTAGGGCAATTAAGAAGCCTGTACTGCAGCAGCAAGTAATATATATTGATGGCTGTACGTATAAAATTTCACATAGATACACGTTGGTATATTTTTTTTAAATATTTCTTGTTTCTAAAGCCTGCACAGTCTAGAATAACCTTCTGTGTATTTCTTATGCACTGCACAGCGTTACGTCATCACTATAACAGTTACCTAAGGCCGCTATAAAGTGTTACGACTATTACGTTTCACTGTGTTGTGCCATAAACGGTGCGCGAGTTGCTTTCAAGACTTACCAGTCGGGCAACTTCAGTACGATCAACGCGTTTATCTCCAACAGAGCTGTTCCTTACTCACGGATTATGTAAATTCCTGTACTTACACTTTACGTTTACTACGACCTACGCAGCGTACATTTTTACCTAACGGAACGCTAACCGTGACGTAAACGGAAAATGAAAAACCTGTGGTTGTATCATCCTACCTATTATTATTATTATTATTCCGGTTGTACAATTGTTTACACACGTTTCGGAAGCAAATATTACAGAATTGATTGAATTCTCATCTTCCACTGCTGCTTGTTCATACAAAGATCTTCGTCAATTTCTTGTTTCCTCAATATAGTCTGAATTTCTTTTATCCAGGTGATAGGTGGTCTTCCTCTTTTCCATCTTCCTGGTTTGGTCCATTCCATAACTCTCCTTGGCAATCTTTCCTGTGCCATTCTTTTTGTGTGTCCATACCATTTTTATGTGTAATTTGTTTGTTTGGATGAAATCAACTATTGAATTTTACACATTTATTCTGTCCTTAATGACTTCATTTCTAATTTTCTCACGCCTGGATACTCTTGCTGAACGTCTCAAAAAGTCCATCTCTGCTCTGTCATTAATTTTGTTCTTGTGTGTTTATTGGTAGTCCAAACTCCTGCGCCGTAAGTCATGATACTTCCTACAATGGTTTCAGATACTTTGGTTTAGATTCTGCTGTAATTTGCTTATCCCACAGTGTCATCCTCCCTACCCGCTTCCAATTACTCATTCTCTACCCATCTGTCTATCTATCTATCTGTCTGTCTATCTATTTATCTACCTATCTCTATCTCTACCTCTCAATTCCTCTCTCTCACTCGGTTTGTCTGTCTATCTGCCTGTCTGTCTCTCTGTCTCCCTCTTTTTGTCTCTCCCTTCCTCTCAGGCCGACCTTTTTACACCTATTTTCCATGTTTTTTGATTTTTCACTTCCGTCAGTTTGAAAGGAACTGCTACTTAACATTGTTCGGCAATCTACTGTTCTTCTTTCTTTGAACATGACCATACAATAATAGTCTCGGTTTCATTAGAAAACCGTCATTTGTGTTTTTTTTGTACATCTTCATTCTCTACTCTGTCCTTACAAACTTGCCTAATATTCTTCCTAACATTCTTAATATTCCCAATACCTACGCGTACTGATTCAAGTTTTCTTCTCTTTATTCCTGTAATTTGTTATATCTGCGTTCTGTAATACATATTACTTCTAAATATAGTCTAAAAAATAAACAATATAACTTGAGATTTCTATTAATAGAACCAATGTTATGGCGTTCCGCTGTACTTTCCCATTACTAACAAGGGTTTTGATTAAAGACAGTCTAGTTGAAAAGTATCACATTTTAATTATTTGACCTGTGATTTTAGCTTTGACTGTACACGCCATGTGCGCCACAGTGGTGAGAACTTTAAAAGTTAAAGCTCTACAGGGAACACAATTGAAATTTTGTAAGTTCATGGCTGCCCCAGTGTTGATGTATGGAACGAATCCAGGGTAATGACTAAGAAATATGTCACTGCCACACACAATGCGCGTGAGGAAAGGTGAACGCAGATGTACAGGATGAGGAACGAGCAGATCTTAAATAACTTGAAAATGTTTTATTTAATGAAAAAAATAAATGAACAGAGGGAAAAGTGGGGAAGACATCTTGGCAGAATGGAGAACAACTAAACACCCATCACGGTCTACCACGATAAACCGAGGGAGACAACATTTGTCAGTAGACCTAAGAAAGGAGGAAAGGTCTCTAAGCATATAGTCCAACAATGGGAAGAAGAAGAAGAAGTAGGTCTTTTAAATGTAAATTTTTCTTGCTTTTTCAATCCCGCGTATGTAAAGAATTCCATTCAAACTGTTAAGCGTGTATTTTTAATCTATCTGGTACCCTCCTTGTTGTCTTAAAGTCAACACTAAAATCACCGCAGGCTTTTATTTTGTCTTCATTTAGTCGAAATTTTATTCAGCTGTTCTTATCGACAGACACTTTGGTTTCTGTACATTGATTATCAGGTTCCAACTGCAATTTCACTATTCTAGAACGTCTTTATCGTTAGTCGTGACAACATAGTCATATGCGCGTTACAGGCTAGACTATACGAACAGATATACGCCGAGGTCAACAGCTGTTCCCCTTTCACCGAATTAATGCCTTTGCCACCCAGATGTTAGTATGGCTACGAAGCATACACTTGACACAAACCTTTGTTTACAAAAGGTTATTTCTTTCTTCTTCATCTTTTATTTTTTTCTTATTCTTCCTATCCTTCTTCTATGAATAAAAAAAAAACGCATTTCTCCCTGTGAAAACTGTATGAAATACTTCCACTTTTTTCTAGATCGTTCGATTCTTTTTCTGCCCTTGGATTATTAATTTGTTCCTTGCTTCATCATCTTCCACAAAATAAAATGCAATTTGCAGATATTTTCAAAAGAAAAAAGGAGGTGGACTGGACATAACTTGCGAAAGAACCAAAATGCAATTGCGCGACAAACCCTTTTTCAACCCTCAGAGAAGAAGAAGACGAGGATGACCAAGAGTCTCGAGGAGAAGAATTGTCGAGATGGAAGCTGATAATAAGGGGAAGTTCTTTGGAGAGCGCAGAATCCTCGCCCAAAATAGTGTCCGTTGTTGGCGTAACTTCGTCGAGGCCCTATGCTCTGCAGAGAGCGACAGGAATTAGTAGTAGTTTGTTTTGTCGCGTAATGGTCGCACTGCATTTTAGACAACTGCATAACGTGAGCAATATGATCATTGTTAGGTTAACAAACAACGTTAAAAACAAAATATTTCAAATTCCTTTATATTCAGCTAGAAGGATTTTAAACACTCATGAGTATTATCACAAACAAACTCTCTCACGCACCTGCACAACCACTAGCTGCGCGACAACATCTTTATCACCTTATGAGACGACATTTGTCTCCTTCATTTGCTCATTCGCTATCTTATTCCTCCTTATTCTTCCGTGTTCTCCATAGTTGTACATTTACCGTCTTCCACCACGTTTTCTGTACATAAATTACACTTTGTCGCTATTGTGTAAGATGCTTCTATATAAAAGAGAAATAATTTGCTTCTATTTTTTTTAATATAAACTCTTGTACCCTGTTTGTAGTAAAGAAAAGCTTTCAACCGTCATACAAACAGTTTTCTTTTATTATAAAGATATTGTATAAAATTACAAATTTTCGTCCTCCGACAACTCATACGCGGTGATAATACTGTCAGTACCACAGTATAAAATAAACCAACTCTCAGTAGAGTGTACATTAACAAGGATTCCAATCACCCGTGTTATGTAAAGCAAGAGGTTATAAGGACCTTACATTCTCGACTTAGGAGCTTTTGTTAGAATAATAAATTTTTGAGTGATGAAATAAACAACAAACTTAATCATTTTTCCAATAACAGACACAGTAAGCGGTTCATCTATAAAACGTCATGTAAAAATAAATATGAAAATGTTACAACTACAGGTCGTACCATATCTCTCCGTATGTGAAAATGAGTTTAGTCATACCACATATTATGGGTTCCTCAGAAAGAATTAAGAGGAAAATGCTAACTGTCTATTTCGGATTACTTTTCACTCCCGTAAAACTATTAAGTTACATTCTTTGAGAACTGAAGCGTAAGACTACCAAACTGGAATACAAAAATTGTATTACATACCGTCGCCCTCCCTGTGAATGTGAAGGCGGTATCTGGGCGAAACAAAAGAGCACTTGGAGTTCGCGTGGAGCAACATTGAAAAAATATAAAAGAAGGCGAATAAATAAGAGCACACGCTTTCACTACAGCAAGCCTTTGCTCCTCCCCCTCACTACTCAGTAAGAGTATATAAGAAGCGGCTGTCCCCGTTACCTTGTTTTTTTTTTAACCACCAAAGACGGAATTCCTCCCACAAAGCCTGACAACTTTCTTAGAAAGTAGACTGTTAGTCTTAATTTCGTTACTGTTATTTTAAAATATGTTTGTTTTCCGATGATGATGTCTGTTTGTATCGATTGATATTGTGTTGTCTTAACCTTTGTTTTATCTGAAGACGACTGCTCATTTCTTAGGAGTTGAAACGTTGTGATTTAATTTGCATGTACGATGGCTAATGTCCGTAATCTTATAATTTGTAATACTGCTACTACTACTACTACTACTACGGAAAGGAGGCGGTGATGAACAGCTTGGGTCCGACAGAGGAAGTCGTCGGTGCGACAATGCGCCTCATACGGAATGCCTGCGATGTGTCTATGCCCAGGAGAGCAAGACGCCGCGGGGGGAAGACAGTGGCGTAGGCTACTGGTGGACAGACGAGATTGCTGACCTCAGGAGACGTTGCTTGCGCTCGCGTCGCATGGCGACTAGAAACAGACGGAGAAACGCGATTGCAGCAGCCGAAGCGCGAGACGAATATCGGCTCGCCAGGAAAAGACTGAAGGAGGCCATCAACAGAAACAAGCGGCTCAAGTGGGAGACCCTCAGGAGTGATCTAGATTCTGATCCCTGGGGTCTGGGGTACAGGCTTGTAATGAGCAGGCTTGGAGCCCGGCCTCGTAGCCCAAGGATGGACGAAAATCGGATGCGCTTCATCGTGGACGGTCTATTTCCTCGTCACCCGCTGAGGGATCGTGAGGAACATCCAGGCCCATTGGAAGACGTCCCGATTTTGAGCGAGGACGAGCTATCACTAGCTGCTAGCTCCCTGCGCAACAAGAAGGCACCAGGGCCGGATGGTATACCTGCGGAAGTGCTGAGGGTGGTCGCTAGATCCTGCCCCCAGGTGCTACTCAATATGTACAACCGTTGCCTCAAAGACGGAGTCTTCCCGAAGAGGTGGAAGATCCAGAGACTAGTCTTAGTCGGCAAAGGGAAGGGCGGCCCGAATTCCCCGTCGGCATACAGACCTCTTTGTATGCTGGACACGGCGGGGAAACTACTGGAACGTCTACTCAGGCCTCGCCTAGTAGCGGCAATTCGGGATGCGGGAGATCTGTCAGCGAGGCAGTACGGGTTCAGACCAGCCAGATCCACCATTGGAGCCGTACAGGAGATCTTGAATGCCGTCCAGGTGGCGCAGCGGGGTAATCACTTCTCCAGAAGGATGGTGCTACTCGCTACACTGGACGTACGCAACGCCTTTAATTCGGCCAGGCGGACAGACTTGCTAGCTGCTTTGGAAGACGTCTTTCAAGCGCCGGACTACCTGCTCCGGATAATACGAAGTTACTTGAGGGACAGGGAGCTCCGGTACGACACAGCAGATGGGCCACGCAGCAGAGAGATAACAGGAGGCGTAGCTCAGGGCTCTATCTTGGAATGCCTTCTATGATGGAATCCTCCGGATGGAGATGCCAGATGATACCTTTCTGGTAGCATATGCTGATGACGTGGCTGCCGTGATCACCGCGAGAGACGCAGAGGAGGCGCAGCGCATGCTGAACCAGGTCATGCGCAGGGTCCGCATCTGGCTGGAAGAACACGATCTGAGCCTTGCGACGGAGAAGACAGAGACTGTGCTGCTCACTCGACGACGTATACCCACTATCACACAGTTCGTGGTGGGGGAAAAGGCGATAATATCAAAGCCAGCGGTGAAGTATCTAGGGGTGCACCTGGATACTAAGCTTTCCTACTGGGAACAAATTCGATGTTCCTCGGAGAAAGCCGCTAAGGTCGTTGCTGTGCTAAGCAGACTAATGGCAAATGTCGGAGGCCCAGTTGCAAGAAGACGGCGACTGCTGATGTCGGTGACCAACTCGATTCTCCTCTACGGATGCGAGGTCTGGGCCGACGCACTGAAGCAAGAAAAATACCGCAAGCAGATGGCCGCGGTACAACGAAGAGGAGCACTTCGGATTGCAAGCTCCTACAGAACGGTGTCGGAACCAGCAGTGTTGGTCGTCGCTGGAGTAATGCCAATAGATCTGATGGCTGAAGAGAGAAGGAGGGTCTACACAACCAAGGAAGACTTGGGGTTTGTAGAAGCAAGAGCAGTGGCCAGGGCACACTCCATGCGGAGCTGGCAACTACGATGGGAGCAGGAGAGTCGAGCTAGGTGGACGGCGAGGCTGATTGGGAACCTCCCTGAATGGGTGGACAGAACGCACGGCGAGGTAGATTATTACCTTACTCAATTCCTGACAGGGCATGGTTATTTCTGTGCATACCTGCGAAGGATGGGTAAGATGGAGGATCCGTCGTGCGTGTATGGCGACTCAGACTCTGATGACGCTCATCATACTTTTTTCGAGTGTCAACGGTGGGTGCTGGAGAGGCGAGGACTGGAATCGGAGATTGGCCCCATGACGCCTGATAACATCATAGGCGTCATGCTCAACAGCAAAGAGAACTGGGACATGGTTGTGACCTTCGTGAGGATGGTCCTGCGGCAGAAGAAGCCTGAACTGGACCGTCTCACAGGTCGATGATAAACATAAAGCTGTAGAAGCCTAGTAGGCGCAATACGAGGTGCCACCCTGAAGCCATACGAATATTTGTTCCAGGGGGGGTTCCCTGCCTGTAAAGTGGAGGTTTTTTAGTGGGTACGAGTCCCACACACCGGGAGACGGGGAGACCAGTCGGGTGTCTCCTAATGGTGCATAATGCATTTTTCCTCCCCCGTAAAAAAAAAACTACTACTACTACTACTATTACCTACTACTACTACTACTACTACTACTACTACTAATAATAATAATAATATCAATAACTAGGATTCTCCCTGTGCTGCAGAACTTACTCACCATTTTGAACGTAGTGCATTTATTATTATTTCAAATACTTTTTGCTACATTCTATTTCTTAATGTATAATAATATATTTAATATTTATATGATTTTACCTCAAGACGTATTTTCCTTATTTGGAACATGTTTCGGGACGCTTTGTGTTTCCATCCTCAGCCTTACCAGTTTTGAGTCTTGTGAAGTACTTGTGTGTGGTTGGTTGTTGTTGTGGTGTCCTGTTAGTCTTTGGCACTTTAAATTGGTATTATTGTGTGTGATCGTGGTGTATATATTATGTATCACACACAATAATAACAATTTAAAATGCCAAATACCAACAGGACACCGCAACAACAACCAACCAACATACAAGTACTTCACAAGACTCAAAACTAGTAAGCCTGAGGATGGAAACACAAAGCGTCCCGAAACATGTTCCAAATAAGGAAAATACATCTTGATGTAAACTCATATAAATATTAAATATATTTATTGTTATATACATTTGACAATTACACCATTTTAAAGTTACAAAACAATTACAAACTCTCGATTACCTTTACTAATTTGTAGAGCAGGCAATCGTACAATAAACACTCAAATTTGTAAACATTCAGGTTTAGCTTACAGTTCCTTTTAGTTTAGCGCCCTGCTGAATTTTTACAATTTTTCAAATTTTTGATCCCTTTTTAGACCCCGGATCTCAAACTTTTTCAAAATTCCAAAACTTAACACTGCACGGTAGTTAAGAGTTCCCGTCAGTTTGATAACTACATGAATTTTTGCGATTTTCGTCAAGTTTTTACCCACCTTTGGGCCCTGACGTCTACGAATTTTTAAATTTTCCAAAATGAACACTGTACTAAGATTGTTGTTAAATTCCCCTTTATATTGCTACCACACACAGTCTTTTGCAATTTTTACAGTTTTGACCCCTGACTTCTTGCCTCCCCGCCTTCTTATTTTTTAGGAAATCAATCTAAAAAAACTACATACAGAGTTCTGTCGAGTAAAAGTGCAGAGACCCATGAAAATTTTTGCGAAAATCTGATTGATGCGTTGAAAAGTTATCGCAAGACATAACCCAGACAGAGAGGCAAATGGTAAACGGTCGAGTTAAAAGTGAGAACTTGGTTCACTCCTTCAATAATAATAATAATATGTTATTATCTAATTTTTGTGTTTAAGAAAAGAGGTTACGTATTACCGTCCTTACCTATGTTTTAGGATCTCTGACGTCTCTCTATACTTTGTATTAACTGATTTATTTAATGTAATATTCTTTCAACAATATACATTTTACATAACTTTACATATACGAAATTTACATATTTACGTACTGTTCCTTTTATGTATACAAATTGACATTTTTTCGTAAAATTCTGTCAGTAAACATGAAAATGGTTGAGTAGACTGTAAACACGCTGAGTGAAATATAAAAAGTAGATAAAGTCGTCACGTGTACCTTCGCACGTTCGTACCGCTTGAGTAAGTCTTACACAACGTCCGTACAGTGAGAGTATTGGAAACTGTGGGAACCGTCATTTGGGCGTATCGAGTGTTGTTTGAAAGCTTTGTACTGACGAGGAAAGTGTTTGGTTTGATCACACACATACTGTAGCAAAATGTGTTCCCAAACAGACGCCGTTTGTGGCTTTTATTGTTGCAAATATTGTTACGTAGACACACACATACACATACACATAATTATACTGTACATAATGTGTTTTTTATATTTTGCAGTGTTTCGATAGTTTAAACTATCAGATACGATATATCATAGTTCTGATGACGATAGTTTAAACTATCAGAAACGATATATCACATTTCTGATGACGATAGTTTAAACTACCAGAAACTATATATATCACATTTCTGGTGACGATAGTTTAAACTATCAGAAACAATATACCATATTTCTGATGACGATAGTTTAAACTACCGAAACACTTCATAACATTGAAGCTTCACGGCCGGAGTTATCTTCAGTAAAATTATTTTCCGGGTTTTTAGGCCGTGGTCCTCTTTTTGTATGTTCAAAAGTTTCGATTTCAGCTGCGGCGGTCATCTTCAGGGACTCCAAACCTTTGCACTTATATAGCCGTCAGGGTGCGGGTTCGGCCAATCCCGTTGCTCGCCTGTGTCAACAGACGGGATTAGACGTTACATCAGTGGTAACGATCCGACAACCTCTGAGTACCCGAATACCAGGCCTTATTCAGCCTCAAGCATTCTTCCTTCCTATTGATGCTGTTATTTTGTTTATACATTTCGATCGCTTCCCGGCGTAGCCGCGTAGGATAGTGGAACGTAGGAACACTGCAAAATTTAAAAAAAATATACATAATATTGTTGTAAGGAACGTGTCATTTATTATTAATAATAACAAAAACTATATACAAGAATAATGTGACCAAATATGAATGTTATATATATATATTATAACTTTACTTATATGCGTTATTGTTATGTTGTGTTGTGTGTGAGTACCTACCTGCTGTCTGAGCTTGCAGATTCTTCCGACTAGGGCGTGTGGATTTTGGATTTGAAGTTCGCAAGCTAGTAATCTCAAATTTATTACAACAACACACAAAATAGGTTACTTTAAAGGGGGAGAGTTTTGTGAGACTGGTAGGCTTTATCGTACAACAATAAAACACTGTTATATGGGGTAATAAAACGTTGTTTATTACACCAACAACACACAAGAATAGAATGGTTATTATTTTATGATTTTCTTATAGTCTAAACAATGAATCAATGTTTTTCGATTGGTCAATAGTTGAAAGAAACTGAACTCGTTCTTTGGCGAGTTAATTGCAATTTAAATTTTACTTTATTAATTGATTTGAATTTAATTAAATTTATTTAATTAAATTGAATCTAAATGTTCATGAAACAAAATATAAAACTCTGAAATTAATTAGAATAATTAATTAAAATAAATTAGACGTGACAGTCTAGTTCACGTTATTTCATTTCTAGTGATTCTACTTCTGATCTACTGCAGTATGATCTAAGATTAGATTGTCAGTTAAGATTTGTATAGCGCTTTTATACTACTTCTATTTCTTAACTATAACTTACTAAAGCCTTAAACTGCTATACAGATTATCACAACGAAATTAACTTTTTAATTACTAGAGTCTTTGCTTTTTGTTTGGCACCTGAATTATTTGAATTACAATGTTTTAATTGAAAAATAGAAAATTTGATCTGAAAAATAAATAAGTGGATTTTGCTTTCCTGTTACTGAAGAGGATGTCGTCCCGATTTGTCCCTCGTCGATTCGAGTCCTTGGTTAGAGAAAGTAATCTGCTTTGAACTGCTGGATTCGGTCGTGGAGTTCAAAATTCGGCAACACTCTGCTTCCTTGCTGTTTGTGAATATTTTAACGTCTGCTGCTGTCCGCTGGAACTGCTTCCTGTCCCTCGTCGGTTCGCACGTTGCACGTCAGCGTGTGTGTGTGTGTGTGCTTCGTTCGGGTGGTCGCTCTGCTCGTCAGCTGCTCACCAATGATTTAGACGGCCTCTCTGCTGTATTCTTGAAGTCTGGTCTTGAAGTCTGGTGGATCTCTTGCGTGCTTATGACTAACTGGTAGTACACAATAAGCTTGGTTGATGTACTGAAGAGTATCTCGCCTTTACGTAACAATTACGAGCTATACAGATGATCTGTACTTAGTGTGTTCGTAATTGCGTGTGTGTTGACCACGTAGAGTCTTCTTGTTGATCTTCACCACTTTGGTTACTAGACGATCGAAGGACTACGTCTTAACTTCGTGAGTACTGACAGAAGAGTGATCTTTCAGCGTGAAAACACCTCGCTGGCTGGGGCTCGCGTCAAATGATTTCATTGGCTGACACACTCTCCCTACCACATAAAATTTTGAATTCCCTTGGTCCGTGAGAATGAAGTTAGGTTCCCACAGACGGAGAATTGATATTATTTCTAATATTCTTATTATAATTATCCGACGGAACCAATTTGCCGCTCCGGATATCCTGTGCTTATTTAATTTTGCAATAACTTGGTTGCAAACCAAGTTGTGTGAAATCTAAAATATACAATCTGTCAGAAATTATTATCTTTATAACATACTAAAATCTCATTACTGTAACTCTATTTTTACAGAAGTTATTCAATTAATTTAATTAACTCTTTCATTTGTTAATTATATCGCATAAAATTTGCACACGTCATCATTAATATTTCGGCAAACATTTTGGCTATATTGGATTTCGCCTTTATTTATTAGTTTCCGAGATATTAATAATTAACAGTTTGGGTGTGGTCGCTTCCTTGTACAGCGAACTGATTACATAATGACCACGTGTGCGTTGCTTTACAAAGCATTATTTTCAATGCTCTACATTCAAATGTAGTTTTGACTGTTACATTTTATTTAAATATGCTTTCAGTATGCGGGCAACATATAACCCCAAATAGTTAATATTTGGTGCTGTTATATATTCCCACACCCGCTTTAAAAAAAAATGAATGTAATAATTACAGTTATTTTTTTTTTCTTAATCATTACACCCATATTCTGTAATCACTATACTTATTATCTATACATTGTATTACTTATTCAAAAGAAAAACATACATGTGTGTTAATGTTATTTCATTACATACAACTTAATTCTAAATACATTTATTAATAATATTACATTTGCAATCATTTGTGTATTAATGTTTTTAGAACGGCTAATATCTTTGTTTGTAAACAGTAGCACGCGTGCAAAGGAATTTGCTGACAGTCTAAACAATCGTTATCGCCCGTCGCGCGGCTAATTGCTTGACCTAGTTTCAAATGTCGGTCAGGTAGTTTATCGCGTGACGTAACTATTTCCTGCTGTGTGTTCGTTCGGTTCTATACGCCCGTTGTTTATCGCGATAGAAAAACATTATTATTAATACACAAGTTATCTATAATTATTATTAATAATATTATACATCACAAGTTATTTATTTTAATTTTAATTATTATAATACAATGACATTATCTTTTAACTGTAATATTTCGTAACCATTTTTACGAACAGTTCGACAGTACTTCGTTAACCATCGGTCATTTTCGTCACCGGATTCGTCGTCTACGTCTTCCCACGCTGCCTGTGTGTCGTCGTCACTTTCCTGCTCTATCGGACGTACAATTGTCGGTGCCCATTGTTGCATTGTGTTGACGGCCAACCACGTTTCCTTCCCTTCCGGTTGAAATACTTTGTCAACTGCCATACAAATTTCTGTAGAAAAATCACTTTTCTTAAATCTAACATTTTTCTTATTTTTACCTACTTTATTGCGATAGGTTTTAGCATGATTTATGGCGCTTCCACCCTGGAGGCGCCCGTTTCCAAGTTTTTTGGAAACTTACGATTCTTTTTCCTCTCGTTGGGGTCTTTATTACTTGGAGTATCGCTGTCTTGCTCTATTGTATCAGTTCTAGCTATCTCAACCGTTTGCATAGCTCTAATCGGGGCCCCGTCGTTACCCTTATATTGCCCTTTCGATCTAGCAATATTTTGTTTGCCTTTGTATTCAGAGGTCTTATCTGGGGGTTTTGACGATGTTTGGGGTGGAGTAGAACTAGTACTCGGTCTCTGGTCAGGTTGCTGGTATTGTTCTCGCGTATTCTGCCCTTCATTATTTCGACGAAAATCGGGATTATAACGCCACCCGCCAAAATCAAAAACCGTCTCACTTTGGGACACTAGAATGAGGAGTTCGTCTATCGTGCGAATACCCTGCGTAAATACAGCTACTCTAATGTTATGATTAAAATGGTAGGCAAGCTTCGTGACTATGTCAATCTCCGCAAATGCTGGGGTTAAATGCTTCGCGCGTTCGACCTGCTGGATTATATAATTTTCGGCGGTAATACCCATTTTCTTATCAAATCTGCCATATTCCAGTTCATTGCGCAGAAGTCTTTGGGTATGCGAGTTCCAGTACCGGCTTTCAAATTTTTGTTTGAACTCCGCGTATGTGGACACTCTATCGCGTACAATGTTATACCACTTACGCGCCGAATCACGCATCGCGTTAACCACCCACTGTATTTTGTCTTGATCTTCTAGTCGGGAACCTACTCTAGCCATTTCACTCTCACACGCTAATAAAAATTCAATGGGGTTTTCGTTATTTTCCCCCGTAAAATACACGCGATTTTTCTCGTCGACAGGACCTTGTACCAAAATATTTGGAGCAGATCTCCTCCGTACCTCCTGTCGCACTTTCAAAATCTCGTCGTTTAACGTTTGTAAGACACTCTCTTTATTGGAGTCAATGTTAGATCGCGTCTCTACAATTGAAGCGTCTAATTTATCTACTCGTCGTTGCGTTTCGGTCACGTCCGCGTGAATCTTTACCTCTAGGGATTCCACCTTTCTTGAGACGTCTAGGGTCTGTTTCTCGCAGCGGGTTATGTGATCCTTGAACCGGCCTTCCATACGTGTTACTTGTTCAATAAACGATTTTTGCATAGTGGTCTCAAAAACCTTAAACCGTTCATTGATTTTGGTATCGACCGCATTTACTCTTTCAGCGATTTCCGCGACTTTCACAGTTAGCTCTTTATTACTCTCACCGATTTCAACGACTCTTTCACCGATTTTTGCATTGCTTTCCGCGATTTCGTCTATTTTCGCAGTTAATTCTTTACTACTTTCTTTATTACTTTGCTTAATCTCGGCGTTTATGTCAGCGTTATTTTGATCTAATGTTTCGGTTACACTAACTTTTTGTGCTTCGATTTGGTGCTTTATTTCTGCGTTGCTAAGTTCAAATTTCGCGTCTATTTTCTCAAATCTCGAGTTCATGTTAGCGGTCAAATCCGCGCTCATTTTCTCGTTCATTTGTTGTATTTGTTTAAGTATTTTATCCATATCCATTTTAAATACACAACAATTTCAAATATAAAACAATTTAAAACACACAGAACAGTTTCAAATACACACAATAACTTTACTGTTGTACGAACACCAGTCACAAAACTCTTTGGGGATTGTTTAGTTTGACGCCAGCTGTTTTACGAATTAAAACAGCAAAGTTTGTTTTAAAGTGAAAATTAAATTTAAATTATAATGAATTTAATTTTGTCGAGCCCCACGAGATTGGAGCACCATTTATAACTCTACTTCTATGCGTTATTGTTATGTTGTGTTGTGTGTGAGTACCTACCTGCTGTCTGATCTTGCAGATTCTTCCGACTAGGGCGTGTGGATTTTGGATTTGAAGTTCGCAAGCTAGTAATCTCAAATTTATTACAACAACACACAAAATAGGTTACTTTAAAGGGGGAGAGTTTTGTGAGACTGGTAGGCTTTATCGTACAACAATAAAACACTGTTATATGGGGTAATAAAACGTTGTTTATTACACCAACAACACACAAGAATAGAATGGTTATTATTTTATGATTTTCTTATAGTCTAAACAATGAATCAATGTTTTTCGATTGGTCAATAGTTGAAAGAAACTGAACTCGTTCTTTGGCGAGTTAATTGCAATTTAAATTTTACTTTATTAATTGATTTGAATTTAATTAAATTTATTTAATTAAATTGAATCTAAATGTTCATGAAACAAAATATAAAACTCTGAAATTAATTAGAATAATTAATTAAAATAAATTAGACGTGACAGTCTAGTTCACGTTATTTCATTTCTAGTGATTCTACTTCTGATCTACTGCAGTATGATCTAAGATTAGATTGTCAGTTAAGATTTGTATAGCGCTTTTATACTACTTCTATTTCTTAACTATAACTTACTAAAGCCTTAAACTGCTATACAGATTATCACAACGAAATTAACTTTTTAATTACTAGAGTCTTTGCTTTTTGTTTGGCACCTGAATTATTTGAATTACAATGTTTTAATTGAAAAATAGAAAATTTGATCTGAAAAATAAATAAGTGGATTTTGCTTTCCTGTTACTGAAGAGGATGTCGTCCCGATTTGTCCCTCGTCGATTCGAGTCCTTGGTTAGAGAAAGTAATCTGCTTAGAACTGCTGGATTCGGTCGTGGAGTTCAAAATTCGGCAACACTCTGCTTCCTTGCTGTTTGTGAATATTTTAACGTCTGCTGCTGTCCGCTGGAACTGCTTCCTGTCCCTCGTCGGTTCGCACGTTGCACGTCAGCGTGTGTGTGTGTGTGTGCTTCGTTCGGGTGGTCGCTCTGCTCGTCAGCTGCTCACCAATGATTTAGACGGCCTCTCTGCTGTATTCTTGAAGTCTGGTCTTGAAGTCTGGTGGATCTCTTGCGTGCTTATGACTAACTGGTAGTACACAATAAGCTTGGTTGATGTACTGAAGAGTATCTCGCCTTTACGTAACAATTACGAGCTATACAGATGATCTGTACTTAGTGTGTTCGTAATTGCGTGTGTGTTGACCACGTAGAGTCTTCTTGTTGATCTTCACCACTTTGGTTACTAGACGATCGAAGGACTACGTCTTAACTTCGTGAGTACTGACAGAAGAGTGATCTTTCAGCGTGAAAACACCTCGCTGGCTGGGGCTCGCGTCAAATGATTTCATTGGCTGACACACTCTCCCTACCACATAAAATTTTGAATTCCCTTGGTCCGTGAGAATGAAGTTAGGTTCCCACAGACGGAGAATTGATATTATTTCTAATATTCTTATTATAATTATCCGACGGAACCAATTTGCCGCTCCGGATATCCTGTGCTTATTTAATTTTGCAATAACTTGGTTGCAAACCAAGTTGTGTGAAATCTAAAATATACAATCTGTCAGAAATTATTATCTTTATAACATACTAAAATCTCATTACTGTAACTCCATTTTTACAGAAGTTATTCAATTAATTTAATTAACTCTTTCATTTGTTAATTATATCGCATAAAATTTGCACACGTCATCATTAATATTTCGGCAAACATTTTGGCTATATTGGATTTCGCCTTTATTTATTAGTTTCCGAGATATTAATAATTAACAGTTTGGGTGTGGTCGCTTCCTTGTACAGCGAACTGATTACATAATGACCACGTGTGCGTTGCTTTACAAAGCATTATTTTCAATGCTCTACATTCAAATGGAGTTTTGACTGTTACATTTTATTTAAATATGCTTTCAGTATGCGGGCAACATATAACCCCAAATAGTTAATATTTGGTGCTGTTATATATTCCCACACCCGCTTTAAAAAAAAATGAATGTAATAATTACAGTTATTTTTTTTTTCTTAATCATTACACCCATATTCTGTAATCACTATACTTATTATCTATACATTGTATTACTTATTCAAAAGAAAAACATACATGTGTGTTAATGTTATTTCATTACATACAACTTAATTCTAAATACATTTATTAATAATATTACATTTGCAATCATTTGTGTATTAATGTTTTTAGAACGGCTAATATCTTTGTTTGTAAACAGTAGCACGCGTGCAAAGGAATTTGCTGACAGTCTAAACAATCGTTATCGCCCGTCGCGCGGCTAATTGCTTGACCTAGTTTCAAATGTCGGTCAGGTAGTTTATCGCGTGACGTAACTATTTCCTGCTGTGTGTTCGTTCGGTTCTATACGCCCGTTGTTTATCGCGATAGAAAAACATTATTATTAATACACAAGTTATCTATAATTATTATTAATAATATTATACATCACAAGTTATTTATTTTTATTTTTATTATTATAATACAATGACATTATCTTTTAACTGTAATATTTCGTAACCATTTTTACGAACAGTTCGACAGTACTTCGTTAACCATCGGTCATTTTCGTCACCGGATTCGTCGTCTACGTCTTCCCACGCTGCCTGTGTGTCGTCGTCACTTTCCTGCTCTACCGGACGTACAATTGTCGGTGCCCATTGTTGCATTGTGTTGACGGCCAACCACGTTTCCTTCCCTTCCGGTTGAAATACTTTGGCAACTGCCATACAAATTTCTGTAGAAAAATCACTTTTCTTAAATCTAACATTTTTCTTATTTTTACCTACTTTATTGCGATAGGTTTTAGCATGATTTATGGCGCTTCCACCCTGGAGGCGTCCGTTTCCAAGTTTTTTGGAAACTTACGATTCTTTTTCCTCTCGTTGGGGTCTTTA
Organism: Magicicada septendecula; assembly: GCA_034769895.1. Lineage (NCBI taxonomy): Eukaryota > Metazoa > Arthropoda > Insecta > Hemiptera > Cicadidae > Magicicada > Magicicada septendecula. The sequence goes on from CM068369.1 coordinate 31,610,058, forward strand.
TTACTTGGAGTATCGCTGTCTTGCTCTATTGTATCAGTTCTAGCTATCTCAACCGTTTGCATAGCTCTAATCGGGGCCCCGTCGTTACCCTTATATTGCCCTTTCGATCTAGCAATATTTTGTTTGCCTTTGTATTCAGAGGTCTTATCTGGGGGTTTTGACGATGTTTGGGGTGGAGTAGAACTAGTACTCGGTCTCTGGTCAGGTTGCTGGTATTGTTCTCGCGTATTCTGCCCTTCATTATTTCGACGAAAATCGGGATTATAACGCCACCCGCCAAAATCAAAAACCGTCTCACTTTGGGACACTAGAATGAGGAGTTCGTCTATCGTGCGAATACCCTGCGTAAATACAGCTACTCTAATGTTATGATTAAAATGGTAGGCAAGCTTCGTGACTATGTCAATCTCCGCAAATGCTGGGGTTAAATGCTTCGCGCGTTCGACCTGCTGGATTATATAATTTTCGGCGGTAATACCCATTTTCTTATCAAATCTGCCATATTCCAGTTCATTGCGCAGAAGTCTTTGGGTATGCGAGTTCCAGTACCGGCTTTCAAATTTTTGTTTGAACTCCGCGTATGTGGACACTCTATCGCGTACAATGTTATACCACTTACGCGCCGAATCACGCATCGCGTTAACCACCCACTGTATTTTGTCTTGATCTTCTAGTCGGGAACCTACTCTAGCCATTTCACTCTCACACGCTAATAAAAATTCAATGGGGTTTTCGTTATTTTCCCCCGTAAAATACACGCGATTTTTCTCGTCGACAGGACCTTGTACCAAAATATTTGGAGCAGATCTCCTCCGTACCTCCTGTCGCACTTTCAAAATCTCGTCGTTTAACGTTTGTAAGACACTCTCTTTATTGGAGTCAATGTTAGATCGCGTCTCTACAATTGAAGCGTCTAATTTATCTACTCGTCGTTGCGTTTCGGTCACGTCCGCGTGAATCTTTACCTCTAGGGATTCCACCTTTCTTGAGACGTCTAGGGTCTGTTTCTCGCAGCGGGTTATGTGATCCTTGAACCGGCCTTCCATACGTGTTACTTGTTCAATAAACGATTTTTGCATAGTGGTCTCAAAAACCTTAAACCGTTCATTGATTTTGGTATCGACCGCATTTACTCTTTCAGCGATTTCCGCGACTTTCACAGTTAGCTCTTTATTACTCTCACCGATTTCAACGACTCTTTCACCGATTTTTGCATTGCTTTCCGCGATTTCGTCTATTTTCGCAGTTAATTCTTTACTACTTTCTTTATTACTTTGCTTAATCTCGGCGTTTATGTCAGCGTTATTTTGATCTAATGTTTCGGTTACACTAACTTTTTGTGCTTCGATTTGGTGCTTTATTTCTGCGTTGCTAAGTTCAAATTTCGCGTCTATTTTCTCAAATCTCGAGTTCATGTTAGCGGTCAAATCCGCGCTCATTTTCTCGTTCATTTGTTGTATTTGTTTAAGTATTTTATCCATATCCATTTTAAATACACAACAATTTCAAATATAAAACAATTTAAAACACACAGAACAGTTTCAAATACACACAATAACTTTACTGTTGTACGAACACCAGTCACAAAACTCTTTGGGGATTGTTTAGTTTGACGCCAGCTGTTTTACGAATTAAAACAGCAAAGTTTGTTTTAAAGTGAAAATTAAATTTAAATTATAATGAATTTAATTTTGTCGAGCCCCACGAGATTGGAGCGCCATTTATAACTCTACTTCTATGCGTTATTGTTATGTTGTGTTGTGTGTGAGTACCTACCTGCTGTCTGATCTTGCAGATTCTTCCGACTAGGGCGTGTGGATTTTGGATTTGAAGTTCGCAAGCTAGTAATCTCAAATTTATTACAACAACACACAAAATAGGTTACTTTAAAGGGGGAGAGTTTTGTGAGGCTGGTAGGCTTTATCGTACAACAATAAAACACTGTTATATGGGGTAATAAAACGTTGTTTATTACACCAACAACACACAAGAATAGAATGGTTATTATTTTATGATTTTCTTATAGTCTAAACAATGAATCAATGTTTTTCGATTGGTCAATAGTTGAAAGAAACTGAACTCGTTCTTTGGCGAGTTAATTGCAATTTAAATTTTACTTTATTAATTGATTTGAATTTAATTAAATTTATTTAATTAAATTGAATCTAAATGTTCATGAAAAAAATATAAAACTCTGAAATTAATTAGAATAATTAATTAAAATAAATTAGACGTGACAGTCTAGTTCACGTTATTTCATTTCTAGTGATTCTACTTCTGATCTACTGCAGTATGATCTAAGATTAGATTGTCAGTTAAGATTTGTATAGCGCTTTTATACTACTTCTATTTCTTAACTATAACTTACTAAAGCCTTAAACTGCTATACAGATTATCACAACGAAATTAACTTTTTAATTACTAGAGTCTTTGCTTTTTGTTTGGCACCTGAATTATTTGAATTACAATGTTTTAATTGAAAAATAGAAAATTTGATCTGAAAAATAAATAAGTGGATTTTGCTTTCCTGTTACTGAAGAGGATGTCGTCCCGATTTGTCCCTCGTCGATTCGAGTCCTTGGTTAGAGAAAGTAATCTGCTTAGAACTGCTGGATTCGGTCGTGGAGTTCAAAATTCGGCAACACTCTGCTTCCTTGCTGTTTGTGAATATTTTAACGTCTGCTGCTGTCCGCTGGAACTGCTTCCTGTCCCTCGTCGGTTCGCACGTTGCACGTCAGCGTGTGTGTGTGTGTGTGTGCTTCGTTCGGGTGGTCGCTCTGCTCGTCAGCTGCTCACCAATGATTTAGACGGCCTCTCTGCTGTATTCTTGAAGTCTGGTCTTGAAGTCTGGTGGATCTCTTGCGTGCTTATGACTAACTGGTAGTACACAATAAGCTTGGTTTGATGTACTGAAGAGTATCTCGCCTTTACGTAACAATTACGAGCTATACAGATGATCTGTACTTAGTGTGTTCGTAATTGCGTGTGTGTTGACCACGTAGAGTCTTCTTGTTGATCTTCACCACTTTGGTTACTAGACGATCGAAGGACTACGTCTTAACTTCGTGAGTACTGACAGAAGAGTGATCTTTCAGCGTGAAAACACCTCGCTGGCTGGGGCTCGCGTCAAATGATTTCATTGGCTGACACACTCTCCCTACCACATAAAATTTTGAATTCCCTTGGTCCGTGAGAATTAAGTTAGGTTCCCACAGACGGAGAATTGATATTATTTCTAATATTCTTATTATAATTATCCGACGGAACCAATTTGCCGCTCCGGATATCCTGTGCTTATTTAATTTTGCAATAACTTGGTTGCAAACCAAGTTGTGTGAAATCTAAAATATACAATCTGTCAGAAATTATTATCTTTATAACATACTAAAATCTCATTACTGTAACTCTATTTTTACAGAAGTTATTCAATTAATTTAATTAACTCTTTCATTTGTTAATTATATCGCATAAAATTTGCACACGTCATCATTAATATTTCGGCAAACATTTTGGCTATATTGGATTTCGCCTTTATTTATTAGTTTCCGAGATATTAATAATTAACAGTTTGGGTGTGGTCGCTTCCTTGTACAGCGAACTGATTACATAATGACCACGTGTGCGTTGCTTTACAAAGCATTATTTTCAATGCTCTACATTCAAATGGAGTTTTGACTGTTACATTTTATTTAAATATGCTTTCAGTATGCGGGCAACATATAACCCCAAATAGTTAATATTTGGTGCTGTTATATATTCCCACACCCGCTTTAAAAAAAAATGAATGTAATAATTACAGTTTTTTTTTTTTTCTTAATCATTACACCCATATTCTGTAATCACTATACTTATTATCTATACATTGTATTACTTATTCAAAAGAAAAACATACATGTGTGTTAATGTTATTTCATTACATACAACTTAATTCTAAATACATTTATTAATAATATTACATTTGCAATCATTTGTGTATTAATGTTTTTAGAACGGCTAATATCTTTGTTTGTAAACAGTAGCACGCGTGCAAAGGAATTTGCTGACAGTCTAAACAATCGTTATCGCCCGTCGCGCGGCTAATTGCTTGACCTAGTTTCAAATGTCGGTCAGGTAGTTTATCGCGTGACGTAACTATTTCCTGCTGTGTGTTCGTTCGGTTCTATACGCCCGTTGTTTATCGCGATAGAAAAACATTATTATTAATACACAAGTTATCTATAATTATTATTAATAATATTATACATCACAAGTTATTTATTTTAATTTTAATTATTATAATACAATGACATTATCTTTTAACTGTAATATTTCGTAACCATTTTTACGAACAGTTCGACAGTACTTCGTTAACCATCGGTCATTTTCGTCACCGGATTCGTCGTCTACGTCTTCCCACGCTGCCTGTGTGTCGTCGTCACTTTCCTGCTCTACCGGACGTACAATTGTCGGTGCCCATTGTTGCATTGTGTTGACGGCCAACCACGTTTCCTTCCCTTCCGGTTGAAATACTTTGTCAACTGCCATACAAATTTCTGTAGAAAAATCACTTTTCTTAAATCTAACATTTTTCTTATTTTTACCTACTTTATTGCGATAGGTTTTAGCATGATTTATGGCGCTTCCACCCTGGAGGCGCCCGTTTCCAATTTTTTTGGAAACTTACGATTCTTTTTCCTCTCGTTGGGGTCTTTATTACTTGGAGTATCGCTGTCTTGCTCTATTGTATCAGTTCTAGCTATCTCAACCGTTTGCATAGCTCTAATCGGGGCCCCGTCGTTACCCGCCAAAATCAAAAACCGTCTCACTTTGGGACACTAGAATGAGGAGTTCGTCTATCGTGCGAATACCCTGCGTAAATACAGCTACTCTAATGTTATGATTAAAATGGTAGGCAAGCTTCGTGACTATGTCAATCTCCGCAAATGCTGGGGTTAAATGCTTCGCGCGTTCGACCTGCTGGATTATATAATTTTCGGCGGTAATACCCATTTTCTTATCAAATCTGCCATATTCCAGTTCATTGCGCAGAAGTCTTTTGGTATGCGAGTTCCAGTACCGGCTTTCAAATTTTTGTTTGAACTCCGCGTATGTGGACACTCTATCGCGTACAATGTTATACCACTTACGCGCCGAATCACGCATCGCGTTAACCACCCACTGTATTTTGTCTTGATCTTCTAGTCGGGAACCTACTCTAGCCATTTCACTCTCACACGCTAATAAAAATTCAATGGGGTTTTCGTTATTTTCCCCCGTAAAATACACGCGATTTTTCTCGTCGACAGGACCTTGTACCAAAATATTTGGAGCAGATCTCCTCCGTACCTCCTGTCGCACTTTCAAAATCTCGTCGTTTAACGTTTGTAAGACACTCTCTTTATTGGAGTCAATGTTAGATCGCGTCTCTACAATTGAACCGTCTAATTTATCTACTCGTCGTTGCGTTTCGGTCACGTCCGCGTGAATCTTTACCTCTAGGGATTCCACCTTTCTTGAGACGTCTAGGGTCTGTTTCTCGCAGCGGGTTATGTGATCCTTGAACCGGCCTTCCATACGTGTTACTTGTTCAATAAACGATTTTTGCATAGTGGTCTCAAAAACCTTAAACCGTTCATTGATTTTGGTATCGACCGCATTTACTCTTTCAGCGATTTCCGCGACTTTCACAGTTAGCTCTTTATTACTCTCACCGATTTCAACGACTCTTTCACCGATTTTTGCATTGCTTTCCGCGATTTCGTCTATTTTCGCAGTTAATTCTTTACTACTTTCTTTATTACTTTGCTTAATCTCGGCGTTTATGTCAGCGTTATTTTGATCTAATTTTTCGGTTACACTAACTTTTTGTGCTTCGATTTGGTGCTTTATTTCTGCGTTGCTAAGTTCAAATTTCGCGTCTATTTTCTCAAATCTCGAGTTCATGTTAGCGGTCAAATCCGCGCTCATTTTCTCGTTCATTTGTTGTATTTGTTTAAGTATTTTATCCATATCCATTTTAAATACACAACAATTTCAAATATAAAACAATTTAAAACACACAGAACAGTTTCAAATACACACAATAACTTTACTGTTGTACGAACACCAGTCACAAAACTCTTTGGGGATTGTTTAGTTGGACGCCAGCTGTTTTACGAATTAAAACAGCAAAGTTTGTTTTAAAGTGAAAATTAAATTTAAATTATAATGAATTTAATTTTGTCGAGCCCCACGAGATTGGAGCGCCATTTATAACTCTACTTCTATGCGTTATTGTTATGTTGTGTTGTGTGTGAGTACCTACCTGCTGTCTGATCTTGCAGATTCTTCCGACTAGGGCGTGTGGATTTTGGATTTGAAGTTCGCAAGCTAGTAATCTCAAATTTATTACAACAACACACAAAATAGGTTACTTTAAAGGGGGAGAGTTTTGTGAGGCTGGTAGGCTTTATCGTACAACAATAAAACACTGTTATATGGGGTAATAAAACGTTGTTTATTACACCAACAACACACAAGAATAGAATGGTTATTATTTTATGATTTTCTTATAGTCTAAACAATGAATCAATGTTTTTCGATTGGTCAATAGTTGAAAGAAACTGAACTCGTTCTTTGGCGAGTTAATTGCAATTTAAATTTTACTTTATTAATTGATTTGAATTTAATTAAATTTATTTAATTAAATTGAATCTAAATGTTCATGAAACAAAGTATAAAACTCTGAAATTAATTAGAATAATTAATTAAAATAAATTAGACGTGACAGTCTAGTTCACGTTATTTCATTTCTAGTGATTCTACTTCTGATCTACTGCAGTATGATCTAAGATTAGATTGTCAGTTAAGATTTGTATAGCGCTTTTATACTACTTCTATTTCTTAACTATAACTTACTAAAGCCTTAAACTGCTATACAGATTATCACAACGAAATTAACTTTTTAATTACTAGAGTCTTTGCTTTTTGTTTGGCACCTGAATTATTTGAATTACAATGTTTTAATTGAAAAATAGAAAATTTGATCTGAAAAATAAATAAGTGGATTTTGCTTTCCTGTTACTGAAGAGGATGTCGTCCCGATTTGTCCCTCGTCGATTCGAGTCCTTGGTTAGAGAAAGTAATCTGCTTAGAACTGCTGGATTCGGTCGTGGAGTTCAAAATTCGGCAACACTCTGCTTCCTTGCTGTTTGTGAATATTTTAACGTCTGCTGCTGTCCGCTGGAACTGCTTCCTGTCCCTCGTCGGTTCGCACGTTGCACGTCAGCGTGTGTGTGTGTGTGTGTGCTTCGTTCGGGTGGTCGCTCTGCTCGTCAGCTGCTCACCAATGATTTAGACGGCCTCTCTGCTGTATTCTTGAAGTCTGGTCTTGAAGTCTGGTGGATCTCTTGCGTGCTTATGACTAACTGGTAGTACACAATAAGCTTGGTTGATGTACTGAAGAGTATCTCGCCTTTACGTAACAATTACGAGCTATACAGATGATCTGTACTTAGTGTGTTCGTAATTGCGTGTGTGTTGACCACGTAGAGTCTTCTTGTTGATCTTCACCACTTTGGTTACTAGACGATCGAAGGACTACGTCTTAACTTCGTGAGTACTGACAGAAGAGTGATCTTTCAGCGTGAAAACACCTCGCTGGCTGGGGCTCGCGTCAAATGATTTCATTGGCTGACACACTCTCCCTACCACATAAAATTTTGAATTCCCTTGGTCCGTGAGAATGAAGTTAGGTTCCCACAGACGGAGAATTGATATTATTTCTAATATTCTTATTATAATTATCCGACGGAACCAATTTGCCGCTCCGGATATCCTGTGCTTATTTAATTTTGCAATAACTTGGTTGCAAACCAAGTTGTGTGAAATCTAAAATATACAATCTGTCAGAAATTATTATCTTTATAACATACTAAAATCTCATTACTGTAACTCTATTTTTACAGAAGTTATTCAATTAATTTAATTAACTCTTTCATTTGTTAATTATATCGCATAAAATTTGCACACGTCATCATTAATATTTCGGCAAACATTTTGGCTATATTGGATTTCGCCTTTATTTATTAGTTTCCGAGATATTAATAATTAACAGTTTGGGTGTGGTCGCTTCCTTGTACAGCGAACTGATTACATAATGACCACGTGTGCGTTGCTTTACAAAGCATTATTTTCAATGCTCTACATTCAAATGGAGTTTTGACTGTTACATTTTATTTAAATATGCTTTCAGTATGCGGGCAACATATAACCCCAAATAGTTAATATTTGGTGCTGTTATATATTCCCACACCCGCTTTAAAAAAAAATGAATGTAATAATTACAGTTATTTTTTTTTTCTTAATCATTACACCCATATTCTGTAATCACTATACTTATTATCTATACATTGTATTACTTATTCAAAAGAAAAACATACATGTGTGTTAATGTTATTTCATTACATACAACTTAATTCTAAATACATTTATTATTAATATTACATTTGCAATCATTTGTGTATTAATGTTTTTAGAACGGCTAATATCTTTGTTTGTAAACAGTAGCACGCGTGCAAAGGAATTTGCTGACAGTCTAAACAATCGTTATCGCCCGTCGCGCGGCTAATTGCTTGACCTAGTTTCAAATGTCGGTCAGGTAGTTTATCGCGTGACGTAACTATTTCCTGCTGTGTGTTCGTTCGGTTCTATACGCCCGTTGTTTATCGCGATAGAAAAACATTATTATTAATACACAAGTTATCTATAATTATTATTAATAATATTATACATCACAAGTTATTTATTTTTATTTTTATTATTATAATACAATGACATTATCTTTTAACTGTAATATTTCGTAACCATTTTTACGAACAGTTCGACAGTACTTCGTTAACCATCGGTCATTTTCGTCACCGGATTCGTCGTCTACGTCTTCCCACGCTGCCTGTGTGTCGTCGTCACTTTCCTGCTCTACCGGACGTACAATTGTCGGTGCCCATTGTTGCATTGTGTTGACGGCCAACCACGTTTCCTTCCCTTCCGGTTGAAATACTTTGGCAACTGCCATACAAATTTCTGTAGAAAAATCACTTTTCTTAAATCTAACATTTTTCTTATTTTTACCTACTTTATTGCGATAGGTTTTAGCATGATTTATGGCGCTTCCACCCTGGAGGCGTCCGTTTCCAAGTTTTTTGGAAACTTACGATTCTTTTTCCTCTCGTTGGGGTCTTTATTACTTGGAGTATCGCTGTCTTGCTCTATTGTATCAGTTCTAGCTATCTCAACCGTTTGCATAGCTCTAATCGGGGCCCCGTCGTTACCCTTATATTGCCCTTTCGATCTAGCAATATTTTGTTTGCCTTTGTATTCAGAGGTCTTATCTGGGGGTTTTGACGATGTTTGGGGTGGAGTAGAACTAGTACTCGGTCTCTGGTCAGGTTGCTGGTATTGTTCTCGCGTATTCTGCCCTTCATTATTTCGACGAAAATCGGGATTATAACGCCACCCGCCAAAATCAAAAACCGTCTCACTTTGGGACACTAGAATGAGGAGTTCGTCTATCGTGCGAATACCCTGCGTAAATACAGCTACTCTAATGTTATGATTAAAATGGTAGGCAAGCTTCGTGACTATGTCAATCTCCGCAAATGCTGGGGTTAAATGCTTCGCGCGTTCGACCTGCTGGATTATATAATTTTCGGCGGTAATACCCATTTTCTTATCAAATCTGCCATATTCCAGTTCATTGCGCAGAAGTCTTTGGGTATGCGAGTTCCAGTACCGGCTTTCAAATTTTTGTTTGAACTCCGCGTATGTGGACACTCTATCGCGTACAATGTTATACCACTTACGCGCCGAATCACGCATCGCGTTAACCACCCACTGTATTTTGTCTTGATCTTCTAGTCGGGAACCTACTCTAGCCATTTCACTCTCACACGCTAATAAAAATTCAATGGGGTTTTCGTTATTTTCCCCCGTAAAATACACGCGATTTTTCTCGTCGACAGGACCTTGTACCAAAATATTTGGAGCAGATCTCCTCCGTACCTCCTGTCGCACTTTCAAAATCTCGTCGTTTAACGTTTGTAAGACACTCTCTTTATTGGAGTCAATGTTAGATCGCGTCTCTACAATTGAACCGTCTAATTTATCTACTCGTCGTTGCGTTTCGGTCACGTCCGCGTGAATCTTTACCTCTAGGGATTCCACCTTTCTTGAGACGTCTAGGGTCTGTTTCTCGCAGCGGGTTATGTGATCCTTGAACCGGCCTTCCATACGTGTTACTTGTTCAATAAACGATTTTTGCATAGTGGTCTCAAAAACCTTAAACCGTTCATTGATTTTGGTATCGACCGCATTTACTCTTTCAGCGATTTCCGCGACTTTCACAGTTAGCTCTTTATTACTCTCACCGATTTCAACGACTCTTTCACCGATTTTTGCATTGCTTTCCGCGATTTCGTCTATTTTCGCAGTTAATTCTTTACTACTTTCTTTATTACTTTGCTTAATCTCGGCGTTTATGTCAGCGTTATTTTGATCTAATGTTTCGGTTACACTAACTTTTTGTGCTTCGATTTGGTGCTTTATTTCTGCGTTGCTAAGTTCAAATTTCGCGTCTATTTTCTCAAATCTCGAGTTCATGTTAGCGGTCAAATCCGCGCTCATTTTCTCGTTCATTTGTTGTATTTGTTTAAGTATTTTATCCATATCCATTTTAAATACACAACAATTTCAAATATAAAACAATTTAAAACACACAGAACAGTTTCAAATACACACAATAACTTTACTGTTGTACGAACACCAGTCACAAAACTCTTTGGGGATTGTTTAGTTTGACGCCAGCTGTTTTACGAATTAAAACAGCAAAGTTTGTTTTAAAGTGAAAATTAAATTTAAATTATAATGAATTTAATTTTGTCGAGCCCCACGAGATTGGAGCACCATTTATAACTCTACTTCTATGCGTTATTGTTATGTTGTGTTGTGTGTGAGTACCTACCTGCTGTCTGATCTTGCAGATTCTTCCGACTAGGGCGTGTGGATTTTGGATTTGAAGTTCGCAAGCTAGTAATCTCAAATTTATTACAACAACACACAAAATAGGTTACTTTAAAGGGGGAGAGTTTTGTGAGACTGGTAGGCTTTATCGTACAACAATAAAACACTGTTATATGGGGTAATAAAACGTTGTTTATTACACCAACAACACACAAGAATAGAATGGTTATTATTTTATGATTTTCTTATAGTCTAAACAATGAATCAATGTTTTTCGATTGGTCAATAGTTGAAAGAAACTGAACTCGTTCTTTGGCGAGTTAATTGCAATTTAAATTTTACTTTATTAATTGATTTGAATTTAATTAAATTTATTTAATTAAATTGAATCTAAATGTTCATGAAACAAAATATAAAACTCTGAAATTAATTAGAATAATTAATTAAAATAAATTAGACGTGACAGTCTAGTTCACGTTATTTCATTTCTAGTGATTCTACTTCTGATCTACTGCAGTATGATCTAAGATTAGATTGTCAGTTAAGATTTGTATAGCGCTTTTATACTACTTCTATTTCTTAACTATAACTTACTAAAGCCTTAAACTGCTATACAGATTATCACAACGAAATTAACTTTTTAATTACTAGAGTCTTTGCTTTTTGTTTGGCACCTGAATTATTTGAATTACAATGTTTTAATTGAAAAATAGAAAATTTGATCTGAAAAATAAATAAGTGGATTTTGCTTTCCTGTTACTGAAGAGGATGTCGTCCCGATTTGTCCCTCGTCGATTCGAGTCCTTGGTTAGAGAAAGTAATCTGCTTAGAACTGCTGGATTCGGTCGTGGAGTTCAAAATTCGGCAACACTCTGCTTCCTTGCTGTTTGTGAATATTTTAACGTCTGCTGCTGTCCGCTGGAACTGCTTCCTGTCCCTCGTCGGTTCGCACGTTGCACGTCAGCGTGTGTGTGTGTGTGCTTCGTTCGGGTGGTCGCTCTGCTCGTCAGCTGCTCACCAATGATTTAGACGGCCTCTCTGCTGTATTCTTGAAGTCTGGTCTTGAAGTCTGGTGGATCTCTTGCGTGCTTATGACTAACTGGTAGTACACAATAAGCTTGGTTGATGTACTGAAGAGTATCTCGCCTTTACGTAACAATTACGAGCTATACAGATGATCTGTACTTAGTGTGTTCGTAATTGCGTGTGTGTTGACCACGTAGAGTCTTCTTGTTGATCTTCACCACTTTGGTTACTAGACGATCGAAGGACTACGTCTTAACTTCGTGAGTACTGACAGAAGAGTGATCTTTCAGCGTGAAAACACCTCGCTGGCTGGGGCTCGCGTCAAATGATTTCATTGGCTGACACACTCTCCCTACCACATAAAATTTTGAATTCCCTTGGTCCGTGAGAATGAAGTTAGGTTCCCACAGACGGAGAATTGATATTATTTCTAATATTCTTATTATAATTATCCGACGGAACCAATTTGCCGCTCCGGATATCCTGTGCTTATTTAATTTTGCAATAACTTGGTTGCAAACCAAGTTGTGTGAAATCTAAAATATACAATCTGTCAGAAATTATTATCTTTATAACATACTAAAATCTCATTACTGTAACTCCATTTTTACAGAAGTTATTCAATTAATTTAATTAACTCTTTCATTTGTTAATTATATCGCATAAAATTTGCACACGTCATCATTAATATTTCGGCAAACATTTTGGCTATATTGGATTTCGCCTTTATTTATTAGTTTCCGAGATATTAATAATTAACAGTTTGGGTGTGGTCGCTTCCTTGTACAGCGAACTGATTACATAATGACCACGTGTGCGTTGCTTTACAAAGCATTATTTTCAATGCTCTACATTCAAATGGAGTTTTGACTGTTACATTTTATTTAAATATGCTTTCAGTATGCGGGCAACATATAACCCCAAATAGTTAATATTTGGTGCTGTTATATATTCCCACACCCGCTTTAAAAAAAAATGAATGTAATAATTACAGTTATTTTTTTTTTCTTAATCATTACACCCATATTCTGTAATCACTATACTTATTATCTATACATTGTATTACTTATTCAAAAGAAAAACATACATGTGTGTTAATGTTATTTCATTACATACAACTTAATTCTAAATACATTTATTAATAATATTACATTTGCAATCATTTGTGTATTAATGTTTTTAGAACGGCTAATATCTTTGTTTGTAAACAGTAGCACGCGTGCAAAGGAATTTGCTGACAGTCTAAACAATCGTTATCGCCCGTCGCGCGGCTAATTGCTTGACCTAGTTTCAAATGTCGGTCAGGTAGTTTATCGCGTGACGTAACTATTTCCTGCTGTGTGTTCGTTCGGTTCTATACGCCCGTTGTTTATCGCGATAGAAAAACATTATTATTAATACACAAGTTATCTATAATTATTATTAATAATATTATACATCACAAGTTATTTATTTTTATTTTTATTATTATAATACAATGACATTATCTTTTAACTGTAATATTTCGTAACCATTTTTACGAACAGTTCGACAGTACTTCGTTAACCATCGGTCATTTTCGTCACCGGATTCGTCGTCTACGTCTTCCCACGCTGCCTGTGTGTCGTCGTCACTTTCCTGCTCTACCGGACGTACAATTGTCGGTGCCCATTGTTGCATTGTGTTGACGGCCAACCACGTTTCCTTCCCTTCCGGTTGAAATACTTTGTCAACTGCCATACAAATTTCTGTAGAAAAATCACTTTTCTTAAATCTAACATTTTTCTTATTTTTACCTACTTTATTGCGATAGGTTTTAGCATGATTTATGGCGCTTCCACCCTGGAGGCGCCCGTTTCCAAGTTTTTTGGAAACTTACGATTCTTTTTCCTCTCGTTGGGGTCTTTATTACTTGGAGTATCGCTGTCTTGCTCTATTGTATCAGTTCTAGCTATCTCAACCGTTTGCATAGCTCTAATCGGGGCCCCGTCGTTACCCTTATATTGCCCTTTCGATCTAGCAATATTTTGTTTGCCTTTGTATTCAGAGGTCTTATCTGGGGGTTTTGACGATGTTTGGGGTGGAGTAGAACTAGTACTCGGTCTCTGGTCAGGTTGCTGGTATTGTTCTCGCGTATTCTGCCCTTCATTATTTCGACGAAAATCGGGATTATAACGCCACCCGCCAAAATCAAAAACCGTCTCACTTTGGGACACTAGAATGAGGAGTTCGTCTATCGTGCGAATACCCTGCGTAAATACAGCTACTCTAATGTTATGATTAAAATGGTAGGCAAGCTTCGTGACTATGTCAATCTCCGCAAATGCTGGGGTTAAATGCTTCGCGCGTTCGACCTGCTGGATTATATAATTTTCGGCGGTAATACCCATTTTCTTATCAAATCTGCCATATTCCAGTTCATTGCGCAGAAGTCTTTGGGTATGCGAGTTCCAGTACCGGCTTTCAAATTTTTGTTTGAACTCCGCGTATGTGGACACTCTATCGCGTACAATGTTATACCACTTACGCGCCGAATCACGCATCGCGTTAACCACCCACTGTATTTTGTCTTGATCTTCTAGTCGGGAACCTACTCTAGCCATTTCACTCTCACACGCTAATAAAAATTCAATGGGGTTTTCGTTATTTTCCCCCGTAAAATACACGCGATTTTTCTCGTCGACAGGACCTTGTACCAAAATATTTGGAGCAGATCTCCTCCGTACCTCCTGTCGCACTTTCAAAATCTCGTCGTTTAACGTTTGTAAGACACTCTCTTTATTGGAGTCAATGTTAGATCGCGTCTCTACAATTGAACCGTCTAATTTATCTACTCGTCGTTGCGTTTCGGTCACGTCCGCGTGAATCTTTACCTCTAGGGATTCCACCTTTCTTGAGACGTCTAGGGTCTGTTTCTCGCAGCGGGTTATGTGATCCTTGAACCGGCCTTTCATACGTGTTACTTGTTCAATAAACGATTTTTGCATAGTGGTCTCAAAAACCTTAAACCGTTCATTGATTTTGGTATCGACCGCATTTACTCTTTCAGCGATTTCCGCGACTTTCACAGTTAGCTCTTTATTACTCTCACCGATTTCAACGACTCTTTCACCGATTTTTGCATTGCTTTCCGCGATTTCGTCTATTTTCGCAGTTAATTCTTTACTACTTTCTTTATTACTTTGCTTAATCTCGGCATTTATGTCAGCGTTATTTTGATCTAATTTTTCGGTTACACTAACTTTCTGTGCTTCGATTTGGTGCTTTATTTCTGCGTTGCTCAGTTCAAATTTCGCGTCTATTTTCTCAAATCTCGAGTTCATGTTAGCGGTCAAATCCGCGCTCATTTTCTCGTTCATTTGTTGTATTTGTTTAAGTATTTTATCCATATCCATTTTAAATACACAACAATTTCAAATATAAAACAATTTAAAACACACAGAACAGTTTCAAATACACACAATAACTTTACTGTTGTACGAACACCAGTCACAAAACTCTTTGGGGATTGTTTAGTTGGACGCCAGCTGTTTTACGAATTAAAACAGCAAAGTTTGTTTTAAAGTGAAAATTAAATTTAAATTATAATGAATTTAATTTTGTCGAGCCCCACGAGATTGGAGCGCCATTTATAACTCTACTTCTATGCGTTATTGTTATGTTGTGTTGTGTGTGAGTACCTACCTGCTGTCTGATCTTGCAGATTCTTCCGACTAGGGCGTGTGGATTTTGGATTTGAAGTTCGCAAGCTAGCAATCTCAAATTTATTACAACAACACACAAAATAGGTTACTTTAAAGGGGGAGAGTTTTGTGAGACTGGTAGGCTTTATCGTACAACAATAAAACACTGTTATATGGGGTAATAAAACGTTGTTTATTACACCAACAACACACAAGAATAAAATGGTTATTACTTTATGATTTTCTTATAGTCTAAACAATGAATCAATGTTTTTCGATTGGTCAATAGTTGAAAGAAACTGAACTCGTTCTTTGGCGAGTTAATTGCAATTTAAATTTTACTTTATTAATTGATTTGAATTTAATTAAATTTATTTAATTAAATTGAATCTAAATGTTCATGAAACAAAATATAAAACTCTGAAATTAATTAGAATAATTAATTAAAATAAATTAGACGTGACAGTCTAGTTCACGTTATTTCATTTCTAGTGATTCTACTTCTGATCTACTGCAGTATGATCTAAGATTAGATTGTCAGTTAAGATTTGTATAGCGCTTTTATACTACTTCTATTTCTTAACTATAACTTACTAAAGCCTTAAACTGCTATACAGATTATCACAACGAAATTAACTTTTTAATTACTAGAGTCTTTGCTTTTTGTTTGGCACCTGAATTATTTGAATTACAATGTTTTAATTGAAAAATAGAAAATTTGATCTGAAAAATAAATAAGTGGATTTTGCTTTCCTGTTACTGAAGAGGATGTCGTCCCGATTTGTCCCTCGTCGATTCGAGTCCTTGGTTAGAGAAAGTAATCTGCTTAGAACTGCTGGATTCGGTCGTGGAGTTCAAAATTCGGCAACACTCTGCTTCCTTGCTGTTTGTGAATATTTTAACGTCTGCTGCTGTCCGCTGGAACTGCTTCCTGTCCCTCGTCGGTTCGCACGTTGCACGTCAGCGTGTGTGTGTGTGTGCTTCGTTCGGGTGGTCGCTCTGCTCGTCAGCTGCTCACCAATGATTTAGACGGCCTCTCTGCTGTATTCTTGAAGTCTGGTCTTGAAGTCTGGTGGATCTCTTGCGTGCTTATGACTAACTGGTAGTACACAATAAGCTTGGTTGATGTACTGAAGAGTATCTCGCCTTTACGTAACAATTACGAGCTATACAGATGATCTGTACTTAGTGTGTTCGTAATTGCGTGTGTGTTGACCACGTAGAGTCTTCTTGTTGATCTTCACCACTTTGGTTACTAGACGATCGAAGGACTACGTCTTAACTTCGTGAGTACTGACAGAAGAGTGATCTTTCAGCGTGAAAACACCTCGCTGGCTGGGGCTCGCGTCAAATGATTTCATTGGCTGACACACTCTCCCTACCACATAAAATTTTGAATTCCCTTGGTCCGTGAGAATGAAGTTAGGTTCCCACAGACGGAGAATTGATATTATTTCTAATATTCTTATTATAATTATCCGACGGAACCAATTTGCCGCTCCGGATATCCTGTGCTTATTTAATTTTGCAATAACTTGGTTGCAAACCAAGTTGTGTGAAATCTAAAATATACAATCTGTCAGAAATTATTATCTTTATAACATACTAAAATCTCATTACTGTAACTCTATTTTTACAGAAGTTATTAAATTAATTTAATTAACTCTTTCATTTGTTAATTATATCGCATAAAATTTGCACACGTCATCATTAATATTTCGGCAAACATTTTGGCTATATTGGATTTCGCCTTTATTTATTAGTTTCCGAGATATTAATAATTAACAGTTTGGGTGTGGTCGCTTCCTTGTACAGCGAACTGATTACATAATGACCACGTGTGCGTTGCTTTACAAAGCATTATTTTCAATGCTCTACATTCAAATGGAGTTTTGACTGTTACATTTTATTTAAATATGCTTTCAGTATGCGGGCAACATATAACCCCAAATAGTTAATATTTGGTGCTGTTATATATTCCCACACCCGCTTTAAAAAAAAATGAATGTAATAATTACAGTTATTTTTTTTTTCTTAATCATTACACCCATATTCTGTAATCACTATACTTATTATCTATACATTGTATTACTTATTCAAAAGAAAAACATACATGTGTGTTAATGTTATTTCATTACATACAACTTAATTCTAAATACATTTATTAATAATATTACATTTGCAATCATTTGTGTATTAATGTTTTTAGAACGGCTAATATCTTTGTTTGTAAACAGTAGCACGCGTGCAAAGGAATTTGCTGACAGTCTAAACAATCGTTATCGCCCGTCGCGCGGCTAATTGCTTGACCTAGTTTCAAATGTCGGTCAGGTAGTTTATCGCGTGACGTAACTATTTCCTGCTGTGTGTTCGTTCGGTTCTATACGCCCGTTGTTTATCGCGATAGAAAAACATTATTATTAATACACAAGTTATCTATAATTATTATTAATAATATTATACATCACAAGTTATTTATTTTTATTTTTATTATTATAATACAATGACATTATCTTTTAACTGTAATATTTCGTAACCATTTTTACGAACAGTTCGACAGTACTTCGTTAACCATCGGTCATTTTCGTCACCGGATTCGTCGTCTACGTCTTCCCACGCTGCCTGTGTGTCGTCGTCACTTTCCTGCTCTACCGGACGTACAATTGTCGGTGCCCATTGTTGCATTGTGTTGACGGCCAACCACGTTTCCTTCCCTTCCGGTTGAAATACTTTGTCAACTGCCATACAAATTTCTGTAGAAAAATCACTTTTCTTAAATCTAACATTTTTCTTATTTTTACCTACTTTATTGCGATAGGTTTTAGCATGATTTATGGCGCTTCCACCCTGGAGGCGCCCGTTTCCAAGTTTTTTGGAAACTTACGATTCTTTTTCCTCTCGTTGGGGTCTTTATTACTTGGAGTATCGCTGTCTTGCTCTATTGTATCAGTTCTAGCTATCTCAACCGTTTGCATAGCTCTAATCGGGGCCCCGTCGTTACCCTTATATTGCCCTTTCGATCTAGCAATATTTTGTTTGCCTTTGTATTCAGAGGTCTTATCTGGGGGTTTTGACGATGTTTGGGGTGGAGTAGAACTAGTACTCGGTCTCTGGTCAGGTTGCTGTTATTGTTCTCGCGTATTCTGCCCTTCATTATTTCGACGAAAATCGGGATTATAACGCCACCCGCCAAAATCAAAAACCGTCTCACTTTGGGACACTAGAATGAGGAGTTCGTCTATCGTGCGAATACCCTGCGTAAATACAGCTACTCTAATGTTATGATTAAAATGGTAGGCAAGCTTCGTGACTATGTCAATCTCCGCAAATGCTGGGGTTAAATGCTTCGCGCGTTCGACCTGCTGGATTATATAATTTTCGGCGGTAATACCCATTTTCTTATCAAATCTGCCATATTCCAGTTCATTGCGCAGAAGTCTTTTGGTATGCGAGTTCCAGTACCGGCTTTCAAATTTTTGTTTGAACTCCGCGTATGTGGACACTCTATCGCGTACAATGTTATACCACTTACGCGCCGAATCACGCATCGCGTTAACCACCCACTGTATTTTGTCTTGATCTTCTAGTCGGGAACCTACTCTAGCCATTTCACTCTCACACGCTAATAAAAATTCAATGGGGTTTTCGTTATTTTCCCCCGTAAAATACACGCGATTTTTCTCGTCGACAGGACCTTGTACCAAAATATTTGGAGCAGATCTCCTCCGTACCTCCTGTCGCACTTTCAAAATCTCGTCGTTTAACGTTTGTAAGACACTCTCTTTATTGGAGTCAATGTTAGATCGCGTCTCTACAATTGAACCGTCTAATTTATCTACTCGTCGTTGCGTTTCGGTCACGTCCGCGTGAATCTTTACCTCTAGGGATTCCACCTTTCTTGAGACGTCTAGGGTCTGTTTCTCGCAGCGGGTTATGTGATCCTTGAACCGGCCTTCCATACGTGTTACTTGTTCAATAAACGATTTTTGCATAGTGGTCTCAAAAACCTTAAACCGTTCATTGATTTTGGTATCGACCGCATTTACTCTTTCAGCGATTTCCGCGACTTTCACAGTTAGCTCTTTATTACTCTCACCGATTTCAACGACTCTTTCACCGATTTTTGCATTGCTTTCCGCGATTTCGTCTATTTTCGCAGTTAATTCTTTACTACTTTCTTTATTACTTTGCTTAATCTCGGCGTTTATGTCAGCGTTATTTTGATCTAATTTTTCGGTTACACTAACTTTTTGTGCTTCGATTTGGTGCTTTATTTCTGCGTTGCTAAGTTCAAATTTCGCGTCTATTTTCTCAAATCTCGAGTTCATGTTAGCGGTCAAATCCGCGCTCATTTTCTCGTTCATTTGTTGTATTTGTTTAAGTATTTTATCCATATCCATTTTAAATACACAACAATTTCAAATATAAAACAATTTAAAACACACAGAACAGTTTCAAATACACACAATAACTTTACTGTTGTACGAACACCAGTCACAAAACTCTTTGGGGATTGTTTAGTTGGACGCCAGCTGTTTTACGAATTAAAACAGCAAAGTTTGTTTTAAAGTGAAAATTAAATTTAAATTATAATGAATTTAATTTTGTCGAGCCCCACGAGATTGGAGCGCCATTTATAACTCTACTTCTATGCGTTATTGTTATGTTGTGTTGTGTGTGAGTACCTACCTGCTGTCTGATCTTGCAGATTCTTCCGACTAGGGCGTGTGGATTTTGGATTTGAAGTTCGCAAGCTAGTAATCTCAAATTTATTACAACAACACACAAAATAGGTTACTTTAAAGGGGGAGAGTTTTGTGAGGCTGGTAGGCTTTATCGTACAACAATAAAACACTGTTATATGGGGTAATAAAACGTTGTTTATTACACCAACAACACACAAGAATAGAATGGTTATTATTTTATGATTTTCTTATAGTCTAAACAATGAATCAATGTTTTTCGATTGGTCAATAGTTGAAAGAAACTGAACTCGTTCTTTGGCGAGTTAATTGCAATTTAAATTTTACTTTATTAATTGATTTGAATTTAATTAAATTTATTTAATTAAATTGAATCTAAATGTTCATGAAACAAAATATAAAACTCTGAAATTAATTAGAATAATTAATTAAAATAAATTAGACGTGACAGTCTAGTTCACGTTATTTCATTTCTAGTGATTCTACTTCTGATCTACTGCAGTATGATCTAAGATTAGATTGTCAGTTAAGATTTGTATAGCGCTTTTATACTACTTCTATTTCTTAACTATAACTTACTAAAGCCTTAAACTGCTATACAGATTATCACAACGAAATTAACTTTTTAATTACTAGAGTCTTTGCTTTTTGTTTGGCACCTGAATTATTTGAATTACAATGTTTTAATTGAAAAATAGAAAATTTGATCTGAAAAATAAATAAGTGGATTTTGCTTTCCTGTTACTGAAGAGGATGTCGTCCCGATTTGTCCCTCGTCGATTCGAGTCCTTGGTTAGAGAAAGTAATCTGCTTAGAACTGCTGGATTCGGTCGTGGAGTTCAAAATTCGGCAACACTCTGCTTCCTTGCTGTTTGTGAATATTTTAACGTCTGCTGCTGTCCGCTGGAACTGCTTCCTGTCCCTCGTCGGTTCGCACGTTGCACGTCAGCGTGTGTGTGTGTGTGTGTGCTTCGTTCGGGTGGTCGCTCTGCTCGTCAGCTGCTCACCAATGATTTAGACGGCCTCTCTGCTGTATTCTTGAAGTCTGGTCTTGAAGTCTGGTGGATCTCTTGCGTGCTTATGACTAACTGGTAGTACACAATAAGCTTGGTTGATGTACTGAAGAGTATCTCGCCTTTACGTAACAATTACGAGCTATACAGATGATCTGTACTTAGTGTGTTCGTAATTGCGTGTGTGTTGACCACGTAGAGTCTTCTTGTTGATCTTCACCACTTTGGTTACTAGACGATCGAAGGACTACGTCTTAACTTCGTGAGTACTGACAGAAGAGTGATCTTTCAGCGTGAAAACACCTCGCTGGCTGGGGCTCGCGTCAAATGATTTCATTGGCTGACACACTCTCCCTACCACATAAAATTTTGAATTCCCTTGGTCCGTGAGAATGAAGTTAGGTTCCCACAGACGGAGAATTGATATTATTTCTAATATTCTTATTATAATTATCCGACGGAACCAATTTGCCGCTCCGGATATCCTGTGCTTATTTAATTTTGCAATAACTTGGTTGCAAACCAAGTTGTGTGAAATCTAAAATATACAATCTGTCAGAAATTATTATCTTTATAACATACTAAAATCTCATTACTGTAACTCTATTTTTACAGAAGTTATTCAATTAATTTAATTAACTCTTTCATTTGTTAATTATATCGCATAAAATTTGCACACGTCATCATTAATATTTCGGCAAACATTTTGGCTATATTGGATTTCGCCTTTATTTATTAGTTTCCGAGATATTAATAATTAACAGTTTGGGTGTGGTCGCTTCCTTGTACAGCGAACTGATTACATAATGACCACGTGTGCGTTGCTTTACAAAGCATTATTTTCAATGCTCTACATTCAAATGGAGTTTTGACTGTTACATTTTATTTAAATATGCTTTCAGTATGCGGGCAACATATAACCCCAAATAGTTAATATTTGGTGCTGTTATATATTCCCACACCCGCTTTAAAAAAAAATGAATGTAATAATTACAGTTATTTTTTTTTTCTTAATCATTACACCCATATTCTGTAATCACTATACTTATTATCTATACATTGTATTACTTATTCAAAAGAAAAACATACATGTGTGTTAATGTTATTTCATTACATACAACTTAATTCTAAATACATTTATTAATAATATTACATTTGCAATCATTTGTGTATTAATGTTTTTAGAACGGCTAATATCTTTGTTTGTAAACAGTAGCACGCGTGCAAAGGAATTTGCTGACAGTCTAAACAATCGTTATCGCCCGTCGCGCGGCTAATTGCTTGACCTAGTTTCAAATGTCGGTCAGGTAGTTTATCGCGTGACGTAACTATTTCCTGCTGTGTGTTCGTTCGGTTCTATACGCCCGTTGTTTATCGCGATAGAAAAACATTATTATTAATACACAAGTTATCTATAATTATTATTAATAATATTATACATCACAAGTTATTTATTTTTATTTTTATTATTATAATACAATGACATTATCTTTTAACTGTAATATTTCGTAACCATTTTTACGAACAGTTCGACAGTACTTCGTTAACCATCGGTCATTTTCGTCACCGGATTCGTCGTCTACGTCTTCCCACGCTGCCTGTGTGTCGTCGTCACTTTCCTGCTCTACCGGACGTACAATTGTCGGTGCCCATTGTTGCATTGTGTTGACGGCCAACCACGTTTCCTTCCCTTCCGGTTGAAATACTTTGTCAACTGGCATACAAATTTCTGTAGAAAAATCACTTTTCTTAAATCTAACATTTTTCTTATTTTTACCTACTTTATTGCGATAGGTTTTAGCATGATTTATGGCGCTTCCACCCTGGAGGCGCCCGTTTCCAAGTTTTTTGGAAACTTACGATTCTTTTTCCTCTCGTTGGGGTCTTTATTACTTGGAGTATCGCTGTCTTGCTCTATTGTATCAGTTCTAGCTATCTCAACCGTTTGCATAGCTCTAATCGGGGCCCCGTCGTTACCCTTATATTGCCCTTTCGATCTAGCAATATTTTGTTTGCCTTTGTATTCAGAGGTCTTATCTGGGGGTTTTGACGATGTTTGGGGTGGAGTAGAACTAGTACTCAGTCTCTGGTCAGGTTGCTGGTATTGTTCTCGCGTATTCTGCCCTTCATTATTTCGACGAAAATCGGGATTATAACGCCACCCGCCAAAATCAAAAACCGTCTCACTTTGGGACACTAGAATGAGGAGTTCGTCTATCGTGCGAATACCCTGCGTAAATACAGCTACTCTAATGTTATGATTAAAATGGTAGGCAAGCTTCGTGACTATGTCAATCTCCGCAAATGCTGGGGTTAAATGCTTCGCGCGTTCGACCTGCTGGATTATATAATTTTCGGCGGTAATACCCATTTTCTTATCAAATCTGCCATATTCCAGTTCATTGCGCAGAAGTCTTTGGGTAT
Organism: Magicicada septendecula; assembly: GCA_034769895.1. Taxonomy (NCBI): domain Eukaryota; kingdom Metazoa; phylum Arthropoda; class Insecta; order Hemiptera; family Cicadidae; genus Magicicada; species Magicicada septendecula. The sequence goes on from CM068369.1 coordinate 31,633,860, forward strand.
GCGAGTTCCAGTACCGGCTTTCAAATTTTTGTTTGAACTCCGCGTATGTGGACACTCTATCGCGTACAATGTTATACCACTTACGCGCCGAATCACGCATCGCGTTAACCACCCACTGTATTTTGTCTTGATCTTCTAGTCGGGAACCTACTCTAGCCATTTCACTCTCACACGCTAATAAAAATTCAATGGGGTTTTCGTTATTTTCCCCCGTAAAATACACGCGATTTTTCTCGTCGACAGGACCTTGTACCAAAATATTTGGAGCAGATCTCCTCCGTACCTCCTGTCGCACTTTCAAAATCTCGTCGTTTAACGTTTGTAAGACACTCTCTTTATTGGAGTCAATGTTAGATCGCGTCTCTACAATTGAACCGTCTAATTTATCTACTCGTCGTTGCGTTTCGGTCACGTCCGCGTGAATCTTTACCTCTAGGGATTCCACCTTTCTTGAGACGTCTAGGGTCTGTTTCTCGCAGCGGGTTATGTGATCCTTGAACCGGCCTTTCATACGTGTTACTTGTTCAATAAACGATTTTTGCATAGTGGTCTCAAAAACCTTAAACCGTTCATTGATTTTGGTATCGACCGCATTTACTCTTTCAGCGATTTCCGCGACTTTCACAGTTAGCTCTTTATTACTCTCACCGATTTCAACGACTCTTTCACCGATTTTTGCATTGCTTTCCGCGATTTCGTCTATTTTCGCAGTTAATTCTTTACTACTTTCTTTATTACTTTGCTTAATCTCGGCGTTTATGTCAGCGTTATTTTGATCTAATGTTTCGGTTACACTAACTTTTTGTGCTTCGATTTGGTGCTTTATTTCTGCGTTGCTAAGTTCAAATTTCGCGTCTATTTTCTCAAATCTCGAGTTCATGTTAGCGGTCAAATCCGCGCTCATTTTCTCGTTCATTTGTTGTATTTGTTTAAGTATTTTATCCATATCCATTTTAAATACACAACAATTTCAAATATAAAACAATTTAAAACACACAGAACAGTTTCAAATACACACAATAACTTTACTGTTGTACGAACACCAGTCACAAAACTCTTTGGGGATTGTTTAGTTGGACGCCAGCTGTTTTACGAATTAGAACAGCAAAGTTTGTTTTAAAGTGAAAATTAAATTTAAATTATAATGAATTTAATTTTGTCGAGCCCCACGAGATTGGAGCGCCATTTATAACTCTACTTCTATGCGTTATTGTTATGTTGTGTTGTGTGTGAGTACCTACCTGCTGTCTGATCTTGCAGATTCTTCCGACTAGGGCGTGTGGATTTTGGATTTGAAGTTCGCAAGCTAGCAATCTCAAATTTATTACAACAACACACAAAATAGGTTACTTTAAAGGGGGAGAGTTTTGTGAGACTGGTAGGCTTTATCGTACAACAATAAAACACTGTTATATGGGGTAATAAAACGTTGTTTATTACACCAACAACACACAAGAATAAAATGGTTATTACTTTATGATTTTCTTATAGTCTAAACAATGAATCAATGTTTTTCGATTGGTCAATAGTTGAAAGAAACTGAACTCGTTCTTTGGCGAGTTAATTGCAATTTAAATTTTACTTTATTAATTGATTTGAATTTAATTAAATTTATTTAATTAAATTGAATCTAAATGTTCATGAAACAAAATATAAAACTCTGAAATTAATTAGAATAATTAATTAAAATAAATTAGACGTGACAGTCTAGTTCACGTTATTTCATTTCTAGTGATTCTACTTCTGATCTACTGCAGTATGATCTAAGATTAGATTGTCAGTTAAGATTTGTATAGCGCTTTTATACTACTTCTATTTCTTAACTATAACTTACTAAAGCCTTAAACTGCTATACAGATTATCACAACGAAATTAACTTTTTAATTACTAGAGTCTTTGCTTTTTGTTTGGCACCTGAATTATTTGAATTACAATGTTTTAATTGAAAAATAGAAAATTTGATCTGAAAAATAAATAAGTGGATTTTGCTTTCCTGTTACTGAAGAGGATGTCGTCCCGATTTGTCCCTCGTCGATTCGAGTCCTTGGTTAGAGAAAGTAATCTGCTTAGAACTGCTGGATTCGGTCGTGGAGTTCAAAATTCGGCAACACTCTGCTTCCTTGCTGTTTGTGAATATTTTAACGTCTGCTGCTGTCCGCTGGAACTGCTTCCTGTCCCTCGTCGGTTCGCACGTTGCACGTCAGCGTGTGTGTGTGTGTGTGCTTCGTTCGGGTGGTCGCTCTGCTCGTCAGCTGCTCACCAATGATTTAGACGGCCTCTCTGCTGTATTCTTGAAGTCTGGTCTTGAAGTCTGGTGGATCTCTTGCGTGCTTATGACTAACTGGTAGTACACAATAAGCTTGGTTGATGTACTGAAGAGTATCTCGCCTTTACGTAACAATTACGAGCTATACAGATGATCTGTACTTAGTGTGTTCGTAATTGCGTGTGTGTTGACCACGTAGAGTCTTCTTGTTGATCTTCACCACTTTGGTTACTAGACGATCGAAGGACTACGTCTTAACTTCGTGAGTACTGACAGAAGAGTGATCTTTCAGCGTGAAAACACCTCGCTGGCTGGGGCTCGCGTCAAATGATTTCATTGGCTGACACACTCTCCCTACCACATAAAATTTTGAATTCCCTTGGTCCGTGAGAATGAAGTTAGGTTCCCACAGACGGAGAATTGATATTATTTCTAATATTCTTATTATAATTATCCGACGGAACCAATTTGCCGCTCCGGATATCCTGTGCTTATTTAATTTTGCAATAACTTGGTTGCAAACCAAGTTGTGTGAAATCTAAAATATACAATCTGTCAGAAATTATTATCTTTATAACATACTAAAATCTCATTACTGTAACTCTATTTTTACAGAAGTTATTCAATTAATTTAATTAACTCTTTCATTTGTTAATTATATCGCATAAAATTTGCACACGTCATCATTAATATTTCGGCAAACATTTTGGCTATATTGGATTTCGCCTTTATTTATTAGTTTCCGAGATATTAATAATTAACAGTTTGGGTGTGGTCGCTTCCTTGTACAGCGAACTGATTACATAATGACCACGTGTGCGTTGCTTTACAAAGCATTATTTTCAATGCTCTACATTCAAATGGAGTTTTGACTGTTACATTTTATTTAAATATGCTTTCAGTATGCGGGCAACATATAACCCCAAATAGTTAATATTTGGTGCTGTTATATATTCCCACACCCGCTTTAAAAAAAAATGAATGTAATAATTACAGTTATTTTTTTTTTCTTAATCATTACACCCATATTCTGTAATCACTATACTTATTATCTATACATTGTATTACTTATTCAAAAGAAAAACATACATGTGTGTTAATGTTATTTCATTACATACAACTTAATTCTAAATACATTTATTAATAATATTACATTTGCAATCATTTGTGTATTAATGTTTTTAGAACGGCTAATATCTTTGTTTGTAAACAGTAGCACGCGTGCAAAGGAATTTGCTGACAGTCTAAACAATCGTTATCGCCCGTCGCGCGGCTAATTGCTTGACCTAGTTTCAAATGTCGGTCAGGTAGTTTATCGCGTGACGTAACTATTTCCTGCTGTGTGTTCGTTCGGTTCTATACGCCCGTTGTTTATCGCGATAGAAAAACATTATTATTAATACACAAGTTATCTATAATTATTATTAATAATATTATACATCACAAGTTATTTATTTTAATTTTAATTATTATAATACAATGACATTATCTTTTAACTGTAATATTTCGTAACCATTTTTACGAACAGTTCGACAGTACTTCGTTAACCATCGGTCATTTTCGTCACCGGATTCGTCGTCTACGTCTTCCCACGCTGCCTGTGTGTCGTCGTCACTTTCCTGCTCTACCGGACGTACAATTGTCGGTGCCCATTGTTGCATTGTGTTGACGGCCAACCACGTTTCCTTCCCTTCCGGTTGAAATACTTTGTCAACTGGCATACAAATTTCTGTAGAAAAATCACTTTTCTTAAATCTAACATTTTTCTTATTTTTACCTACTTTATTGCGATAGGTTTTAGCATGATTTATGGCGCTTCCACCCTGGAGGCGCCCGTTTCCAAGTTTTTTGGAAACTTACGATTCTTTTTCCTCTCGTTGGGGTCTTTATTACTTGGAGTATCGCTGTCTTGCTCTATTGTATCAGTTCTAGCTATCTCAACCGTTTGCATAGCTCTAATCGGGGCCCCGTCGTTACCCTTATATTGCCCTTTCGATCTAGCAATATTTTGTTTGCCTTTGTATTCAGAGGTCTTATCTGGGGGTTTTGACGATGTTTGGGGTGGAGTAGAACTAGTACTCAGTCTCTGGTCAGGTTGCTGGTATTGTTCTCGCGTATTCTGCCCTTCATTATTTCGACGAAAATCGGGATTATAACGCCACCCGCCAAAATCAAAAACCGTCTCACTTTGGGACACTAGAATGAGGAGTTCGTCTATCGTGCGAATACCCTGCGTAAATACAGCTACTCTAATGTTATGATTAAAATGGTAGGCAAGCTTCGTGACTATGTCAATCTCCGCAAATGCTGGGGTTAAATGCTTCGCGCGTTCGACCTGCTGGATTATATAATTTTCGGCGGTAATACCCATTTTCTTATCAAATCTGCCATATTCCAGTTCATTGCGCAGAAGTCTTTGGGTATGCGAGTTCCAGTACCGGCTTTCAAATTTTTGTTTGAACTCCGCGTATGTGGACACTCTATCGCGTACAATGTTATACCACTTACGCGCCGAATCACGCATCGCGTTAACCACCCACTGTATTTTGTCTTGATCTTCTAGTCGGGAACCTACTCTAGCCATTTCACTCTCACACGCTAATAAAAATTCAATGGGGTTTTCGTTATTTTCCCCCGTAAAATACACGCGATTTTTCTCGTCGACAGGACCTTGTACCAAAATATTTGGAGCAGATCTCCTCCGTACCTCCTGTCGCACTTTCAAAATCTCGTCGTTTAACGTTTGTAAGACACTCTCTTTATTGGAGTCAATGTTAGATCGCGTCTCTACAATTGAACCGTCTAATTTATCTACTCGTCGTTGCGTTTCGGTCACGTCCGCGTGAATCTTTACCTCTAGGGATTCCACCTTTCTTGAGACGTCTAGGGTCTGTTTCTCGCAGCGGGTTATGTGATCCTTGAACCGGCCTTTCATACGTGTTACTTGTTCAATAAACGATTTTTGCATAGTGGTCTCAAAAACCTTAAACCGTTCATTGATTTTGGTATCGACCGCATTTACTCTTTCAGCGATTTCCGCGACTTTCACAGTTAGCTCTTTATTACTCTCACCGATTTCAACGACTCTTTCACCGATTTTTGCATTGCTTTCCGCGATTTCGTCTATTTTCGCAGTTAATTCTTTACTACTTTCTTTATTACTTTGCTTAATCTCGGCGTTTATGTCAGCGTTATTTTGATCTAATGTTTCGGTTACACTAACTTTTTGTGCTTCGATTTGGTGCTTTATTTCTGCGTTGCTAAGTTCAAATTTCGCGTCTATTTTCTCAAATCTCGAGTTCATGTTAGCGGTCAAATCCGCGCTCATTTTCTCGTTCATTTGTTGTATTTGTTTAAGTATTTTATCCATATCCATTTTAAATACACAACAATTTCAAATATAAAACAATTTAAAACACACAGAACAGTTTCAAATACACACAATAACTTTACTGTTGTACGAACACCAGTCACAAAACTCTTTGGGGATTGTTTAGTTGGACGCCAGCTGTTTTACGAATTAGAACAGCAAAGTTTGTTTTAAAGTGAAAATTAAATTTAAATTATAATGAATTTAATTTTGTCGAGCCCCACGAGATTGGAGCGCCATTTATAACTCTACTTCTATGCGTTATTGTTATGTTGTGTTGTGTGTGAGTACCTACCTGCTGTCTGATCTTGCAGATTCTTCCGACTAGGGCGTGTGGATTTTGGATTTGAAGTTCGCAAGCTAGCAATCTCAAATTTATTACAACAACACACAAAATAGGTTACTTTAAAGGGGGAGAGTTTTGTGAGACTGGTAGGCTTTATCGTACAACAATAAAACACTGTTATATGGGGTAATAAAACGTTGTTTATTACACCAACAACACACAAGAATAAAATGGTTATTACTTTATGATTTTCTTATAGTCTAAACAATGAATCAATGTTTTTCGATTGGTCAATAGTTGAAAGAAACTGAACTCGTTCTTTGGCGAGTTAATTGCAATTTAAATTTTACTTTATTAATTGATTTGAATTTAATTAAATTTATTTAATTAAATTGAATCTAAATGTTCATGAAACAAAATATAAAACTCTGAAATTAATTAGAATAATTAATTAAAATAAATTAGACGTGACAGTCTAGTTCACGTTATTTCATTTCTAGTGATTCTACTTCTGATCTACTGCAGTATGATCTAAGATTAGATTGTCAGTTAAGATTTGTATAGCGCTTTTATACTACTTCTATTTCTTAACTATAACTTACTAAAGCCTTAAACTGCTATACAGATTATCACAACGAAATTAACTTTTTAATTACTAGAGTCTTTGCTTTTTGTTTGGCACCTGAATTATTTGAATTACAATGTTTTAATTGAAAAATAGAAAATTTGATCTGAAAAATAAATAAGTGGATTTTGCTTTCCTGTTACTGAAGAGGATGTCGTCCCGATTTGTCCCTCGTCGATTCGAGTCCTTGGTTAGAGAAAGTAATCTGCTTAGAACTGCTGGATTCGGTCGTGGAGTTCAAAATTCGGCAACACTCTGCTTCCTTGCTGTTTGTGAATATTTTAACGTCTGCTGCTGTCCGCTGGAACTGCTTCCTGTCCCTCGTCGGTTCGCACGTTGCACGTCAGCGTGTGTGTGTGTGTGCTTCGTTCGGGTGGTCGCTCTGCTCGTCAGCTGCTCACCAATGATTTAGACGGCCTCTCTGCTGTATTCTTGAAGTCTGGTGGATCTCTTGCGTGCTTATGACTAACTGGTAGTACACAATAAGCTTGGTTGATGTACTGAAGAGTATCTCGCCTTTACGTAACAATTACGAGCTATACAGATGATCTGTACTTAGTGTGTTCGTAATTGCGTGTGTGTTGACCACGTAGAGTCTTCTTGTTGATCTTCACCACTTTGGTTACTAGACGATCGAAGGACTACGTCTTAACTTCGTGAGTACTGACAGAAGAGTGATCTTTCAGCGTGAAAACACCTCGCTGGCTGGGGCTCGCGTCAAATGATTTCATTGGCTGACACACTCTCCCTACCACATAAAATTTTGAATTCCCTTGGTCCGTGAGAATGAAGTTAGGTTCCCACAGACGGAGAATTGATATTATTTCTAATATTCTTATTATAATTATCCGACGGAACCAATTTGCCGCTCCGGATATCCTGTGCTTATTTAATTTTGCAATAACTTGGTTGCAAACCAAGTTGTGTGAAATCTAAAATATACAATCTGTCAGAAATTATTATCTTTATAACATACTAAAATCTCATTACTGTAACTCCATTTTTACAGAAGTTATTCAATTAATTTAATTAACTCTTTCATTTGTTAATTATATCGCATAAAATTTGCACACGTCATCATTAATATTTCGGCAAACATTTTGGCTATATTGGATTTCGCCTTTATTTATTAGTTTCCGAGATATTAATAATTAACAGTTTGGGTGTGGTCGCTTCCTTGTACAGCGAACTGATTACATAATGACCACGTGTGCGTTGCTTTACAAAGCATTATTTTCAATGCTCTACATTCAAATGGAGTTTTGACTGTTACATTTTATTTAAATATGCTTTCAGTATGCGGGCAACATATAACCCCAAATAGTTAATATTTGGTGCTGTTATATATTCCCACACCCGCTTTAAAAAAAAATGAATGTAATAATTACAGTTATTTTTTTTTTCTTAATCATTACACCCATATTCTGTAATCACTATACTTATTATCTATACATTGTATTACTTATTCAAAAGAAAAACATACATGTGTGTTAATGTTATTTCATTACATACAACTTAATTCTAAATACATTTATTAATAATATTACATTTGCAATCATTTGTGTATTAATGTTTTTAGAACGGCTAATATCTTTGTTTGTAAACAGTAGCACGCGTGCAAAGGAATTTGCTGACAGTCTAAACAATCGTTATCGCCCGTCGCGCGGCTAATTGCTTGACCTAGTTTCAAATGTCGGTCAGGTAGTTTATCGCGTGACGTAACTATTTCCTGCTGTGTGTTCGTTCGGTTCTATACGCCCGTTGTTTATCGCGATAGAAAAACATTATTATTAATACACAAGTTATCTATAATTATTATTAATAATATTATACATCACAAGTTATTTATTTTTATTTTTATTATTATAATACAATGACATTATCTTTTAACTGTAATATTTCGTAACCATTTTTACGAACAGTTCGACAGTACTTCGTTAACCATCGGTCATTTTCGTCACCGGATTCGTCGTCTACGTCTTCCCACGCTGCCTGTGTGTCGTCGTCACTTTCCTGCTCTACCGGACGTACAATTGTCGGTGCCCATTGTTGCATTGTGTTGACGGCCAACCACGTTTCCTTCCCTTCCGGTTGAAATACTTTGTCAACTGCCATACAAATTTCTGTAGAAAAATCACTTTTCTTAAATCTAACATTTTTCTTATTTTTACCTACTTTATTGCGATAGGTTTTAGCATGATTTATGGCGCTTCCACCCTGGAGGCGCCCGTTTCCAAGTTTTTTGGAAACTTACGATTCTTTTTCCTCTCGTTGGGGTCTTTATTACTTGGAGTATCGCTGTCTTGCTCTATTGTATCAGTTCTAGCTATCTCAACCGTTTGCATAGCTCTAATCGGGGCCCCGTCGTTACCCTTATATTGCCCTTTCGATCTAGCAATATTTTGTTTGCCTTTGTATTCAGAGGTCTTATCTGGGGGTTTTGACGATGTTTGGGGTGGAGTAGAACTAGTACTCGGTCTCTGGTCAGGTTGCTGGTATTGTTCTCGCGTATTCTGCCCTTCATTATTTCGACGAAAATCGGGATTATAACGCCACCCGCCAAAATCAAAAACCGTCTCACTTTGGGACACTAGAATGAGGAGTTCGTCTATCGTGCGAATACCCTGCGTAAATACAGCTACTCTAATGTTATGATTAAAATGGTAGGCAAGCTTCGTGACTATGTCAATCTCCGCAAATGCTGGGGTTAAATGCTTCGCGCGTTCGACCTGCTGGATTATATAATTTTCGGCGGTAATACCCATTTTCTTATCAAATCTGCCATATTCCAGTTCATTGCGCAGAAGTCTTTGGGTATGCGAGTTCCAGTACCGGCTTTCAAATTTTTGTTTGAACTCCGCGTATGTGGACACTCTATCGCGTACAATGTTATACCACTTACGCGCCGAATCACGCATCGCGTTAACCACCCACTGTATTTTGTCTTGATCTTCTAGTCGGGAACCTACTCTAGCCATTTCACTCTCACACGCTAATAAAAATTCAATGGGGTTTTCGTTATTTTCCCCCGTAAAATACACGCGATTTTTCTCGTCGACAGGACCTTGTACCAAAATATTTGGAGCAGATCTCCTCCGTACCTCCTGTCGCACTTTCAAAATCTCGTCGTTTAACGTTTGTAAGACACTCTCTTTATTGGAGTCAATGTTAGATCGCGTCTCTACAATTGAACCGTCTAATTTATCTACTCGTCGTTGCGTTTCGGTCACGTCCGCGTGAATCTTTACCTCTAGGGATTCCACCTTTCTTGAGACGTCTAGGGTCTGTTTCTCGCAGCGGGTTATGTGATCCTTGAACCGGCCTTCCATACGTGTTACTTGTTCAATAAACGATTTTTGCATAGTGGTCTCAAAAACCTTAAACCGTTCATTGATTTTGGTATCGACCGCATTTACTCTTTCAGCGATTTCCGCGACTTTCACAGTTAGCTCTTTATTACTCTCACCGATTTCAACGACTCTTTCACCGATTTTTGCATTGCTTTCCGCGATTTCGTCTATTTTCGCAGTTAATTCTTTACTACTTTCTTTATTACTTTGCTTAATCTCGGCATTTATGTCAGCGTTATTTTGATCTAATTTTTCGGTTACACTAACTTTCTGTGCTTCGATTTGGTGCTTTATTTCTGCGTTGCTAAGTTCAAATTTCGCGTCTATTTTCTCAAATCTCGAGTTCATGTTAGCGGTCAAATCCGCGCTCATTTTCTCGTTCATTTGTTGTATTTGTTTAAGTATTTTATCCATATCCATTTTAAATACACAACAATTTCAAATATAAAACAATTTAAAACACACAGAACAGTTTCAAATACACACAATAACTTTACTGTTGTACGAACACCAGTCACAAAACTCTTTGGGGATTGTTTAGTTGGACGCCAGCTGTTTTACGAATTAAAACAGCAAAGTTTGTTTTAAAGTGAAAATTAAATTTAAATTATAATGAATTTAATTTTGTCGAGCCCCACGAGATTGGAGCGCCATTTATAACTCTACTTCTATGCGTTATTGTTATGTTGTGTTGTGTGTGAGTACCTACCTGCTGTCTGATCTTGCAGATTCTTCCGACTAGGGCGTGTGGATTTTGGATTTGAAGTTCGCAAGCTAGCAATCTCAAATTTATTACAACAACACACAAAATAGGTTACTTTAAAGGGGGAGAGTTTTGTGAGACTGGTAGGCTTTATCGTACAACAATAAAACACTGTTATATGGGGTAATAAAACGTTGTTTATTACACCAACAACACACAAGAATAAAATGGTTATTACTTTATGATTTTCTTATAGTCTAAACAATGAATCAATGTTTTTCGATTGGTCAATAGTTGAAAGAAACTGAACTCGTTCTTTGGCGAGTTAATTGCAATTTAAATTTTACTTTATTAATTGATTTGAATTTAATTAAATTTATTTAATTAAATTGAATCTAAATGTTCATGAAACAAAATATAAAACTCTGAAATTAATTAGAATAATTAATTAAAATAAATTAGACGTGACAGTCTAGTTCACGTTATTTCATTTCTAGTGATTCTACTTCTGATCTACTGCAGTATGATCTAAGATTAGATTGTCAGTTAAGATTTGTATAGCGCTTTTATACTACTTCTATTTCTTAACTATAACTTACTAAAGCCTTAAACTGCTATACAGATTATCACAACGAAATTAACTTTTTAATTACTAGAGTCTTTGCTTTTTGTTTGGCACCTGAATTATTTGAATTACAATGTTTTAATTGAAAAATAGAAAATTTGATCTGAAAAATAAATAAGTGGATTTTGCTTTCCTGTTACTGAAGAGGATGTCGTCCCGATTTGTCCCTCGTCGATTCGAGTCCTTGGTTAGAGAAAGTAATCTGCTTAGAACTGCTGGATTCGGTCGTGGAGTTCAAAATTCGGCAACACTCTGCTTCCTTGCTGTTTGTGAATATTTTAACGTCTGCTGCTGTCCGCTGGAACTGCTTCCTGTCCCTCGTCGGTTCGCACGTTGCACGTCAGCGTGTGTGTGTGTGTGCTTCGTTCGGGTGGTCGCTCTGCTCGTCAGCTGCTCACCAATGATTTAGACGGCCTCTCTGCTGTATTCTTGAAGTCTGGTCTTGAAGTCTGGTGGATCTCTTGCGTGCTTATGACTAACTGGTAGTACACAATAAGCTTGGTTGATGTACTGAAGAGTATCTCGCCTTTACGTAACAATTACGAGCTATACAGATGATCTGTACTTAGTGTGTTCGTAATTGCGTGTGTGTTGACCACGTAGAGTCTTCTTGTTGATCTTCACCACTTTGGTTACTAGACGATCGAAGGACTACGTCTTAACTTCGTGAGTACTGACAGAAGAGTGATCTTTCAGCGTGAAAACACCTCGCTGGCTGGGGCTCGCGTCAAATGATTTCATTGGCTGACACACTCTCCCTACCACATAAAATTTTGAATTCCCTTGGTCCGTGAGAATGAAGTTAGGTTCCCACAGACGGAGAATTGATATTATTTCTAATATTCTTATTATAATTATCCGACGGAACCAATTTGCCGCTCCGGATATCCTGTGCTTATTTAATTTTGCAATAACTTGGTTGCAAACCAAGTTGTGTGAAATCTAAAATATACAATCTGTCAGAAATTATTATCTTTATAACATACTAAAATCTCATTACTGTAACTCCATTTTTACAGAAGTTATTCAATTAATTTAATTAACTCTTTCATTTGTTAATTATATCGCATAAAATTTGCACACGTCATCATTAATATTTCGGCAAACATTTTGGCTATATTGGATTTCGCCTTTATTTATTAGTTTCCGAGATATTAATAATTAACAGTTTGGGTGTGGTCGCTTCCTTGTACAGCGAACTGATTACATAATGACCACGTGTGCGTTGCTTTACAAAGCATTATTTTCAATGCTCTACATTCAAATGGAGTTTTGACTGTTACATTTTATTTAAATATGCTTTCAGTATGCGGGCAACATATAACCCCAAATAGTTAATATTTGGTGCTGTTATATATTCCCACACCCGCTTTAAAAAAAAATGAATGTAATAATTACAGTTATTTTTTTTTCTTAATCATTACACCCATATTCTGTAATCACTATACTTATTATCTATACATTGTATTACTTATTCAAAAGAAAAACATACATGTGTGTTAATGTTATTTCATTACATACAACTTAATTCTAAATACATTTATTAATAATATTACATTTGCAATCATTTGTGTATTAATGTTTTTAGAACGGCTAATATCTTTGTTTGTAAACAGTAGCACGCGTGCAAAGGAATTTGCTGACAGTCTAAACAATCGTTATCGCCCGTCGCGCGGCTAATTGCTTGACCTAGTTTCAAATGTCGGTCAGGTAGTTTATCGCGTGACGTAACTATTTCCTGCTGTGTGTTCGTTCGGTTCTATACGCCCGTTGTTTATCGCGATAGAAAAACATTATTATTAATACACAAGTTATCTATAATTATTATTAATAATATTATACATCACAAGTTATTTATTTTTATTTTTATTATTATAATACAATGACATTATCTTTTAACTGTAATATTTCGTAACCATTTTTACGAACAGTTCGACAGTACTTCGTTAACCATCGGTCATTTTCGTCACCGGATTCGTCGTCTACGTCTTCCCACGCTGCCTGTGTGTCGTCGTCACTTTCCTGCTCTACCGGACGTACAATTGTCGGTGCCCATTGTTGCATTGTGTTGACGGCCAACCACGTTTCCTTCCCTTCCGGTTGAAATACTTTGTCAACTGCCATACAAATTTCTGTAGAAAAATCACTTTTCTTAAATCTAACATTTTTCTTATTTTTACCTACTTTATTGCGATAGGTTTTAGCATGATTTATGGCGCTTCCACCCTGGAGGCGCCCGTTTCCAATTTTTTTGGAAACTTACGATTCTTTTTCCTCTCGTTGGGGTCTTTATTACTTGGAGTATCGCTGTCTTGCTCTATTGTATCAGTTCTAGCTATCTCAACCGTTTGCATAGCTCTAATCGGGGCCCCGTCGTTACCCTTATATTGCCCTTTCGATCTAGCAATATTTTGTTTGCCTTTGTATTCAGAGGTCTTATCTGGGGGTTTTGACGATGTTTGGGGTGGAGTAGAACTAGTACTCGGTCTCTGGTCAGGTTGCTGGTATTGTTCTCGCGTATTCTGCCCTTCATTATTTCGACGAAAATCGGGATTATAACGCCACCCGCCAAAATCAAAAACCGTCTCACTTTGGGACACTAGAATGAGGAGTTCGTCTATCGTGCGAATACCCTGCGTAAATACAGCTACTCTAATGTTATGATTAAAATGGTAGGCAAGCTTCGTGACTATGTCAATCTCCGCAAATGCTGGGGTTAAATGCTTCGCGCGTTCGACCTGCTGGATTATATAATTTTCGGCGGTAATACCCATTTTCTTATCAAATCTGCCATATTCCAGTTCATTGCGCAGAAGTCTTTGGGTATGCGAGTTCCAGTACCGGCTTTCAAATTTTTGTTTGAACTCCGCGTATGTGGACACTCTATCGCATACAATGTTATACCACTTACGCGCCGAATCACGCATCGCGTTAACCACCCACTGTATTTTGTCTTGATCTTCTAGTCGGGAACCTACTCTAGCCATTTCACTCTCACACGCTAATAAAAATTCAATGGGGTTTTCGTTATTTTCCCCCGTAAAATACACGCGATTTTTCTCGTCGACAGGACCTTGTACCAAAATATTTGGAGCAGATCTCCTCCGTACCTCCTGTCGCACTTTCAAAATCTCGTCGTTTAACGTTTGTAAGACACTCTCTTTATTGGAGTCAATGTTAGATCGCGTCTCTACAATTGAACCGTCTAATTTATCTACTCGTCGTTGCGTTTCGGTCACGTCCGCGTGAATCTTTACCTCTAGGGATTCCACCTTTCTTGAGACGTCTAGGGTCTGTTTCTCGCAGCGGGTTATGTGATCCTTGAACCGGCCTTCCATACGTGTTACTTGTTCAATAAACGATTTTTGCATAGTGGTCTCAAAAACCTTAAACCGTTCATTGATTTTGGTATCGACCGCATTTACTCTTTCAGCGATTTCCGCGACTTTCACAGTTAGCTCTTTATTACTCTCACCGATTTCAACGACTCTTTCACCGATTTTTGCATTGCTTTCCGCGATTTCGTCTATTTTCGCAGTTAATTCTTTACTACTTTCTTTATTACTTTGCTTAATCTCGGCATTTATGTCAGCGTTATTTTGATCTAATTTTTCGGTTACACTAACTTTCTGTGCTTCGATTTGGTGCTTTATTTCTGCGTTGCTAAGTTCAAATTTCGCGTCTATTTTCTCAAATCTCGAGTTCATGTTAGCGGTCAAATCCGCGCTCATTTTCTCGTTCATTTGTTTATATTTGTTTAAGTATTTTATCCATATCCATTTTAAATACACAACAATTTCAAATATAAAACAATTTAAAACACACAGAACAGTTTCAAATACACACAATAACTTTACTGTTGTACGAACACCAGTCACAAAACTCTTTGGGGATTGTTTAGTTGGACGCCAGCTGTTTTACGAATTAAAACAGCAAAGTTTGTTTTAAAGTGAAAATTAAATTTAAATTATAATGAATTTAATTTTGTCGAGCCCCACGAGATTGGAGCGCCATTTATAACTCTACTTCTATGCGTTATTGTTATGTTGTGTTGTGTGTGAGTACCTACCTGCTGTCTGATCTTGCAGATTCTTCCGACTAGGGCGTGTGGATTTTGGATTTGAAGTTCGCAAGCTAGCAATCTCAAATTTATTACAACAACACACAAAATAGGTTACTTTAAAGGGGGAGAGTTTTGTGAGACTGGTAGGCTTTATCGTACAACAATAAAACACTGTTATATGGGGTAATAAAACGTTGTTTATTACACCAACAACACACAAGAATAAAATGGTTATTACTTTATGATTTTCTTATAGTCTAAACAATGAATCAATGTTTTTCGATTGGTCAATAGTTGAAAGAAACTGAACTCGTTCTTTGGCGAGTTAATTGCAATTTAAATTTTACTTTATTAATTGATTTGAATTTAATTAAATTTATTTAATTAAATTGAATCTAAATGTTCATGAAACAAAATATAAAACTCTGAAATTAATTAGAATAATTAATTAAAATAAATTAGACGTGACAGTCTAGTTCACGTTATTTCATTTCTAGTGATTCTACTTCTGATCTACTGCAGTATGATCTAAGATTAGATTGTCAGTTAAGATTTGTATAGCGCTTTTATACTACTTCTATTTCTTAACTATAACTTACTAAAGCCTTAAACTGCTATACAGATTATCACAACGAAATTAACTTTTTAATTACTAGAGTCTTTGCTTTTTGTTTGGCACCTGAATTATTTGAATTACAATGTTTTAATTGAAAAATAGAAAATTTGATCTGAAAAATAAATAAGTGGATTTTGCTTTCCTGTTACTGAAGAGGATGTCGTCCCGATTTGTCCCTCGTCGATTCGAGTCCTTGGTTAGAGAAAGTAATCTGCTTAGAACTGCTGGATTCGGTCGTGGAGTTCAAAATTCGGCAACACTCTGCTTCCTTGCTGTTTGTGAATATTTTAACGTCTGCTGCTGTCCGCTGGAACTGCTTCCTGTCCCTCGTCGGTTCGCACGTTGCACGTCAGCGTGTGTGTGTGTGTGCTTCGTTCGGGTGGTCGCTCTGCTCGTCAGCTGCTCACCAATGATTTAGACGGCCTCTCTGCTGTATTCTTGAAGTCTGGTCTTGAAGTCTGGTGGATCTCTTGCGTGCTTATGACTAACTGGTAGTACACAATAAGCTTGGTTGATGTACTGAAGAGTATCTCGCCTTTACGTAACAATTACGAGCTATACAGATGATCTGTACTTAGTGTGTTCGTAATTGCGTGTGTGTTGACCACGTAGAGTCTTCTTGTTGATCTTCACCACTTTGGTTACTAGACGATCGAAGGACTACGTCTTAACTTCGTGAGTACTGACAGAAGAGTGATCTTTCAGCGTGAAAACACCTCGCTGGCTGGGGCTCGCGTCAAATGATTTCATTGGCTGACACACTCTCCCTACCACATAAAATTTTGAATTCCCTTGGTCCGTGAGAATGAAGTTAGGTTCCCACAGACGGAGAATTGATATTATTTCTAATATTCTTATTATAATTATCCGACGGAACCAATTTGCCGCTCCGGATATCCTGTGCTTATTTAATTTTGCAATAACTTGGTTGCAAACCAAGTTGTGTGAAATCTAAAATATACAATCTGTCAGAAATTATTATCTTTATAACATACTAAAATCTCATTACTGTAACTCCATTTTTACAGAAGTTATTCAATTAATTTAATTAACTCTTTCATTTGTTAATTATATCGCATAAAATTTGCACACGTCATCATTAATATTTCGGCAAACATTTTTGCTATATTGGATTTCGCCTTTATTTATTAGTTTCCGAGATATTAATAATTAACAGTTTGGGTGTGGTCGCTTCCTTGTACAGCGAACTGATTACATAATGACCACGTGTGCGTTGCTTTACAAAGCATTATTTTCAATGCTCTACATTCAAATGGAGTTTTGACTGTTACATTTTATTTAAATATGCTTTCAGTATGCGGGCAACATATAACCCCAAATAGTTAATATTTGGTGCTGTTATATATTCCCACACCCGCTTTAAAAAAAAATGAATGTAATAATTACAGTTATTTTTTTTTTTCTTAATCATAACACCCATATTCTGTAATCACTATACTTATTATCTATACATTGTATTACTTATTCAAAAGAAAAACATACATGTGTGTTAATGTTATTTCATTACATACAACTTAATTCTAAATACATTTATTAATAATATTACATTTGCAATCATTTGTGTATTAATGTTTTTAGAACGGCTAATATCTTTGTTTGTAAACAGTAGCACGCGTGCAAAGGAATTTGCTGACAGTCTAAACAATCGTTATCGCCCGTCGCGCGGCTAATTGCTTGACCTAGTTTCAAATGTCGGTCAGGTAGTTTATCGCGTGACGTAACTATTTCCTGCTGTGTGTTCGTTCGGTTCTATACGCCCGTTGTTTATCGCGATAGAAAAACATTATTATTAATACACAAGTTATCTATAATTATTATTAATAATATTATACATCACAAGTTATTTATTTTTATTTTTATTATTATAATACAATGACATTATCTTTTAACTGTAATATTTCGTAACCATTTTTACGAACAGTTCGACAGTACTTCGTTAACCATCGGTCATTTTCGTCACCGGATTCGTCGTCTACGTCTTCCCACGCTGCCTGTGTGTCGTCGTCACTTTCCTGCTCTACCGGACGTACAATTGTCGGTGCCCATTGTTGCATTGTGTTGACGGCCAACCACGTTTCCTTCCCTTCCGGTTGGAATACTTTGTCAACTGACATACAAATTTTTTGTAGAAAAATCACTTTTCTTAAATCTAACATTTTTCTTATTTTTACCTACTTTATTGCGATAGGTTTTAGCATGATTTATGGCGCTTCCACCCTGGAGGCGCCCGTTTCCAAGTTTTTTGGAAACTTACGATTCTTTTTCCTCTCGTTGGGGTCTTTATTACTTGGAGTATCGCTGTCTTGCTCTATTGTATCAGTTCTAGCTATCTCAACCGTTTGCATAGCTCTAATCGGGGCCCCGTCGTTACCCTTATATTGCCCTTTCGATCTAGCAATATTTTGTTTGCCTTTGTATTCAGAGGTCTTATCTGGGGGTTTTGACGATGTTTGGGGTGGAGTAGAACTAGTACTCGGTCTCTGGTCAGGTTGCTGGTATTGTTCTCGCGTATTCTGCCCTTCATTATTTCGACGAAAATCGGGATTATAACGCCACCCGCCAAAATCAAAAACCGTCTCACTTTGGGACACTAGAATGAGGAGTTCGTCTATCGTGCGAATACCCTGCGTAAATACAGCTACTCTAATGTTATGATTAAAATGGTAGGCAAGCTTCGTGACTATGTCAATCTCCGCAAATGCTGGGGTTAAATGCTTCGCGCGTTCGACCTGCTGGATTATATAATTTTCGGCGGTAATACCCATTTTCTTATCAAATCTGCCATATTCCAGTTCATTGCGCAGAAGTCTTTGGGTATGCGAGTTCCAGTACCGGCTTTCAAATTTTTGTTTGAACTCCGCGTATGTGGACACTCTATCGCGTACAATGTTATACCACTTACGCGCCGAATCACGCATCGCGTTAACCACCCACTGTATTTTGTCTTGATCTTCTAGTCGGGAACCTACTCTAGCCATTTCACTCTCACACGCTAATAAAAATTCAATGGGGTTTTCGTTATTTTCCCCCGTAAAATACACGCGATTTTTCTCGTCGACAGGACCTTGTACCAAAATATTTGGAGCAGATCTCCTCCGTACCTCCTGTCGCACTTTCAAAATCTCGTCGTTTAACGTTTGTAAGACACTCTCTTTATTGGAGTCAATGTTAGATCGCGTCTCTACAATTGAACCGTCTAATTTATCTACTCGTCGTTGCGTTTCGGTCACGTCCGCGTGAATCTTTACCTCTAGGGATTCCACCTTTCTTGAGACGTCTAGGGTCTGTTTCTCGCAGCGGGTTATGTGATCCTTGAACCGGCCTTTCATACGTGTTACTTGTTCAATAAACGATTTTTGCATAGTGGTCTCAAAAACCTTAAACCGTTCATTGATTTTGGTATCGACCGCATTTACTCTTTCAGCGATTTCCGCGACTTTCACAGTTAGCTCTTTATTACTCTCACCGATTTCAACGACTCTTTCACCGATTTTTGCATTGCTTTCCGCGATTTCGTCTATTTTCGCAGTTAATTCTTTACTACTTTCTTTATTACTTTGCTTAATCTCGGCATTTATGTCAGCGTTATTTTGATCTAATTTTTCGGTTACACTAACTTTCTGTGCTTCGATTTGGTGCTTTATTTCTGCGTTGCTAAGTTCAAATTTCGCGTCTATTTTCTCAAATCTCGAGTTCATGTTAGCGGTCAAATCCGCGCTCATTTTCTCGTTCATTTGTTGTATTTGTTTAAGTATTTTATCCATATCCATTTTAAATACACAACAATTTCAAATATAAAACAATTTAAAACACACAGAACAGTTTCAAATACACACAATAACTTTACTGTTGTACGAACACCAGTCACAAAACTCTTTGGGGATTGTTTAGTTGGACGCCAGCTGTTTTACGAATTAAAACAGCAAAGTTTGTTTTAAAGTGAAAATTAAATTTAAATTATAATGAATTTAATTTTGTCGAGCCCCACGAGATTGGAGCGCCATTTATAACTCTACTTCTATGCGTTATTGTTATGTTGTGTTGTGTGTGAGTACCTACCTGCTGTCTGATCTTGCAGATTCTTCCGACTAGGGCGTGTGGATTTTGGATTTGAAGTTCGCAAGCTAGCAATCTCAAATTTATTACAACAACACACAATATAGGTTACTTTAAAGGGGGAGAGTTTTGTGAGACTGGTAGGCTTTATCGTACAACAATAAAACACTGTTATATGGGGTAATAAAACGTTGTTTATTACACCAACAACACACAAGAATAAAATGGTTATTACTTTATGATTTTCTTATAGTCTAAACAATGAATCAATGTTTTTCGATTGGTCAATAGTTGAAAGAAACTGAACTCGTTCTTTGGCGAGTTAATTGCAATTTAAATTTTACTTTATTAATTGATTTGAATTTAATTAAATTTATTTAATTAAATTGAATCTAAATGTTCATGAAACAAAATATAAAACTCTGAAATTAATTAGAATAATTAATTAAAATAAATTAGACGTGACAGTCTAGTTCACGTTATTTCATTTCTAGTGATTCTACTTCTGATCTACTGCAGTATGATCTAAGATTAGATTGTCAGTTAAGATTTGTATAGCGCTTTTATACTACTTCTATTTCTTAACTATAACTTACTAAAGCCTTAAACTGCTATACAGATTATCACAACGAAATTAACTTTTTAATTACTAGAGTCTTTGCTTTTTGTTTGGCACCTGAATTATTTGAATTACAATGTTTTAATTGAAAAATAGAAAATTTGATCTGAAAAATAAATAAGTGGATTTTGCTTTCCTGTTACTGAAGAGGATGTCGTCCCGATTTGTCCCTCGTCGATTCGAGTCCTTGGTTAGAGAAAGTAATCTGCTTAGAACTGCTGGATTCGGTCGTGGAGTTCAAAATTCGGCAACACTCTGCTTCCTTGCTGTTTGTGAATATTTTAACGTCTGCTGCTGTCCGCTGGAACTGCTTCCTGTCCCTCGTCGGTTCGCACGTTGCACGTCAGCGTGTGTGTGTGTGTGCTTCGTTCGGGTGGTCGCTCTGCTCGTCAGCTGCTCACCAATGATTTAGACGGCCTCTCTGCTGTATTCTTGAAGTCTGGTGGATCTCTTGCGTGCTTATGACTAACTGGTAGTACACAATAAGCTTGGTTGATGTACTGAAGAGTATCTCGCCTTTACGTAACAATTACGAGCTATACAGATGATCTGTACTTAGTGTGTTCGTAATTGCGTGTGTGTTGACCACGTAGAGTCTTCTTGTTGATCTTCACCACTTTGGTTACTAGACGATCGAAGGACTACGTCTTAACTTCGTGAGTAATGACAGAAGAGTGATCTTTCAGCGTGAAAACACCTCGCTGGCTGGGGCTCGCGTCAAATGATTTCATTGGCTGACACACTCTCCCTACCACATAAAATTTTGAATTCCCTTGGTCCGTGAGAATGAAGTTAGGTTCCCACAGACGGAGAATTGATATTATTTCTAATATTCTTATTATAATTATCCGACGGAACCAATTTGCCGCTCCGGATATCCTGTGCTTATTTAATTTTGCAATAACTTGGTTGCAAACCAAGTTGTGTGAAATCTAAAATATACAATCTGTCAGAAATTATTATCTTTATAACATACTAAAATCTCATTACTGTAACTCCATTTTTACAGAAGTTATTCAATTAATTTAATTAACTCTTTCATTTGTTAATTATATCGCATAAAATTTGCACACGTCATCATTAATATTTCGGCAAACATTTTTGCTATATTGGATTTCGCCTTTATTTATTAGTTTCCGAGATATTAATAATTAACAGTTTGGGTGTGGTCGCTTCCTTGTACAGCGAACTGATTACATAATGACCACGTGTGCGTTGCTTTACAAAGCATTATTTTCAATGCTCTACATTCAAATGGAGTTTTGACTGTTACATTTTATTTAAATATGCTTTCAGTATGCGGGCAACATATAACCCCAAATAGTTAATATTTGGTGCTGTTATATATTCCCACACCCGCTTTAAAAAAAAATGAATGTAATAATTACAGTTATTTTTTTTTTCTTAATCATTACACCCATATTCTGTAATCACTATACTTATTATCTATACATTGTATTACTTATTCAAAAGAAAAACATACATGTGTGTTAATGTTATTTCATTACATACAACTTAATTCTAAATACATTTATTAATAATATTACATTTGCAATCATTTGTGTATTAATGTTTTTAGAACGGCTAATATCTTTGTTTGTAAACAGTAGCACGCGTGCAAAGGAATTTGCTGACAGTCTAAACAATCGTTATCGCCCGTCGCGCGGCTAATTGCTTGACCTAGTTTCAAATGTCGGTCAGGTAGTTTATCGCGTGACGTAACTATTTCCTGCTGTGTGTTCGTTCGGTTCTATACGCCCGTTGTTTATCGCGATAGAAAACATTATTATTAATACACAAGTTATCTATAATTATTATTAATAATATTATACATCACAAGTTATTTATTTTTATTTTTATTATTATAATACAATGACATTATCTTTTAACTGTAATATTTCGTAACCATTTTTACGAACAGTTCGACAGTACTTCGTTAACCATCGGTCATTTTCGTCACCGGATTCGTCGTCTACGTCTTCCCACGCTGCCTGTGTGTCGTCGTCACTTTCCTGCTCTACCGGACGTACAATTGTCGGTGCCCATTGTTGCATTGTGTTGACGGCCAACCACGTTTCCTTCCCTTCCGGTTGAAATACTTTGTCAACTGCCATACAAATTTCTGTAGAAAAATCACTTTTCTTAAATCTAACATTTTTCTTATTTTTACCTACTTTATTGCGATAGGTTTTAGCATGATTTATGGCGCTTCCACCCTGGAGGCGCCCGTTTCCAAGTTTTTTGGAAACTTACGATTCTTTTTCCTCTCGTTGGGGTCTTTATTACTTGGAGTATCGCTGTCTTGCTCTATTGTATCAGTTCTAGCTATCTCAACCGTTTGCATAGCTCTAATCGGGGCCCCGTCGTTACCCTTATATTGCCCTTTCGATCTAGCAATATTTTGTTTGCCTTTGTATTCAGAGGTCTTATCTGGGGGTTTTGACGATGTTTGGGGTGGAGTAGAACTAGTACTCGGTCTCTGGTCAGGTTGCTGGTATTGTTCTCGCGTATTCTGCCCTTCATTATTTCGACGAAAATCGGGATTATAACGCCACCCGCCAAAATCAAAAACCGTCTCACTTTGGGACACTAGAATGAGGAGTTCGTCTATCGTGCGAATACCCTGCGTAAATACAGCTACTCTAATGTTATGATTAAAATGGTAGGCAAGCTTCGTGACTATGTCAATCTCCGCAAATGCTGGGGTTAAATGCTTCGCGCGTTCGACCTGCTGGATTATATAATTTTCGGCGGTAATACCCATTTTCTTATCAAATCTGCCATATTCCAGTTCATTGCGCAGAAGTCTTTGGGTATGCGAGTTCCAGTACCGGCTTTCAAATTTTTGTTTGAACTCCGCGTATGTGGACACTCTATCGCGTACAATGTTATACCACTTACGCGCCGAATCACGCATCGCGTTAACCACCCACTGTATTTTGTCTTGATCTTCTAGTCGGGAACCTACTCTAGCCATTTCACTCTCACACGCTAATAAAAATTCAATGGGGTTTTCGTTATTTTCCCCCGTAAAATACACGCGATTTTTCTCGTCGACAGGACCTTGTACCAAAATATTTGGAGCAGATCTCCTCCGTACCTCCTGTCGCACTTTCAAAATCTCGTCGTTTAACGTTTGTAAGACACTCTCTTTATTGGAGTCAATGTTAGATCGCGTCTCTACAATTGAACCGTCTAATTTATCTACTCGTCGTTGCGTTTCGGTCACGTCCGCGTGAATCTTTACCTCTAGGGATTCCACCTTTCTTGAGACGTCTAGGGTCTGTTTCTCGCAGCGGGTTATGTGATCCTTGAACCGGCCTTTCATACGTGTTACTTGTTCAATAAACGATTTTTGCATAGTGGTCTCAAAAACCTTAAACCGTTCATTGATTTTGGTATCGACCGCATTTACTCTTTCAGCGATTTCCGCGACTTTCACAGTTAGCTCTTTATTACTCTCACCGATTTCAACGACTCTTTCACCGATTTTTGCATTGCTTTCCGCGATTTCGTCTATTTTCGCAGTTAATTCTTTACTACTTTCTTTATTACTTTGCTTAATCTCGGCATTTATGTCAGCGTTATTTTGATCTATTTTTTCGGTTACACTAACTTTCTGTGCTTCGATTTGGTGCTTTATTTCTGCGTTGCTAAGTTCAAATTTCGCGTCTATTTTCTCAAATCTCGAGTTCATGTTAGCGGTCAAATCCGCGCTCATTTTCTCGTTCATTTGTTGTATTTGTTTAAGTATTTTATCCATATCCATTTTAAATACACAACAATTTCAAATATAAAACAATTTAAAACACACAGAACAGTTTCAAATACACACAATAACTTTACTGTTGTACGAACACCAGTCACAAAACTCTTTGGGGATTGTTTAGTTGGACGCCAGCTGTTTTACGAATTAAAACAGCAAAGTTTGTTTTAAAGTGAAAATTAAATTTAAATTATAATGAATTTAATTTTGTCGAGCCCCACGAGATTGGAGCGCCATTTATAACTCTACTTCTATGCGTTATTGTTATGTTGTGTTGTGTGTGAGTACCTACCTGCTGTCTGATCTTGCAGATTCTTCCGACTAGGGCGTGTGGATTTTGGATTTGAAGTTCGCAAGCTAGCAATCTCAAATTTATTACAACAACACACAAAATAGGTTACTTTAAAGGGGGAGAGTTTTGTGAGACTGGTAGGCTTTATCGTACAACAATAAAACACTGTTATATGGGGTAATAAAACGTTGTTTATTACACCAACAACACACAAGAATAAAATGGTTATTACTTTATGATTTTCTTATAGTCTAAACAATGAATCAATGTTTTTCGATTGGTCAATAGTTGAAAGAAACTGAACTCGTTCTTTGGCGAGTTAATTGCAATTTAAATTTTACTTTATTAATTGATTTGAATTTAATTAAATTTATTTAATTAAATTGAATCTAAATGTTCATGAAACAAAATATAAAACTCTGAAATTAATTAGAATAATTAATTAAAATAAATTAGACGTGACAGTCTAGTTCACGTTATTTCATTTCTAGTGATTCTACTTCTGATCTACTGCAGTATGATCTAAGATTAGATTGTCAGTTAAGATTTGTATAGCGCTTTTATACTACTTCTATTTCTTAACTATAACTTACTAAAGCCTTAAACTGCTATACAGATTATCACAACGAAATTAACTTTTTAATTACTAGAGTCTTTGCTTTTTGTTTGGCACCTGAATTATTTGAATTACAATGTTTTAATTGAAAAATAGAAAATTTGATCTGAAAAATAAATAAGTGGATTTTGCTTTCCTGTTACTGAAGAGGATGTCGTCCCGATTTGTCCCTCGTCGATTCGAGTCCTTGGTTAGAGAAAGTAATCTGCTTAGAACTGCTGGATTCGGTCGTGGAGTTCAAAATTCGGCAACACTCTGCTTCCTTGCTGTTTGTGAATATTTTAACGTCTGCTGCTGTCCGCTGGAACTGCTTCCTGTCCCTCGTCGGTTCGCACGTTGCACGTCAGCGTGTGTGTGTGTGTGCTTCGTTCGGGTGGTCGCTCTGCTCGTCAGCTGCTCACCAATGATTTAGACGGCCTCTCTGCTGTATTCTTGAAGTCTGGTCTTGAAGTCTGGTGGATCTCTTGCGTGCTTATGACTAACTGGTAGTACACAATAAGCTTGGTTGATGTACTGAAGAGTATCTCGCCTTTACGTAACAATTACGAGCTATACAGATGATCTGTACTTAGTGTGTTCGTAATTGCGTGTGTGTTGACCACGTAGAGTCTTCTTGTTGATCTTCACCACTTTGGTTACTAGACGATCGAAGGACTACGTCTTAACTTCGTGAGTACTGACAGAAGAGTGATCTTTCAGCGTGAAAACACCTCGCTGGCTGGGGCTCGCGTCAAATGATTTCATTGGCTGACACACTCTCCCTACCACATAAAATTTTGAATTCCCTTGGTCCGTGAGAATGAAGTTAGGTTCCCACAGACGGAGAATTGATATTATTTCTAATATTCTTATTATAATTATCCGACGGAACCAATTTGCCGCTCCGGATATCCTGTGCTTATTTAATTTTGCAATAACTTGGTTGCAAACCAAGTTGTGTGAAATCTAAAATATACAATCTGTCAGAAATTATTATCTTTATAACATACTAAAATCTCATTACTGTAACTCCATTTTTACAGAAGTTATTCAATTAATTTAATTAACTCTTTCATTTGTTAATTATATCGCATAAAATTTGCACACGTCATCATTAATATTTCGGCAAACATTTTGGCTATATTGGATTTCGCCTTTATTTATTAGTTTCCGAGATATTAATAATTAACAGTTTGGGTGTGGTCGCTTCCTTGTACAGCGAACTGATTACATAATGACCACGTGTGCGTTGCTTTACAAAGCATTATTTTCAATGCTCTACATTCAAATGGAGTTTTGACTGTTACATTTTATTTAAATATGCTTTCAGTATGCGGGCAACATATAACCCCAAATAGTTAATATTTGGTGCTGTTATATATTCCCACACCCGCTTTAAAAAAAAATGAATGTAATAATTACAGTTATTTTTTTTTCTTAATCATTACACCCATATTCTGTAATCACTATACTTATTATCTATACATTGTATTACTTATTCAAAAGAAAAACATACATGTGTGTTAATGTTATTTCATTACATACAACTTAATTCTAAATACATTTATTAATAATATTACATTTGCAATCATTTGTGTATTAATGTTTTTAGAACGGCTAATATCTTTGTTTGTAAACAGTAGCACGCGTGCAAAGGAATTTGCTGACAGTCTAAACAATCGTTATCGCCCGTCGCGCGGCTAATTGCTTGACCTAGTTTCAAATGTCGGTCAGGTAGTTTATCGCGTGACGTAACTATTTCCTGCTGTGTGTTCGTTCGGTTCTATACGCCCGTTGTTTATCGCGATAGAAAAACATTATTATTAATACACAAGTTATCTATAATTATTATTAATAATATTATACATCACAAGTTATTTATTTTTATTTTTATTATTATAATACAATGACATTATCTTTTAACTGTAATATTTCGTAACCATTTTTACGAACAGTTCGACAGTACTTCGTTAACCATCGGTCATTTTCGTCACCGGATTCGTCGTCTACGTCTTCCCACGCTGCCTGTGTGTCGTCGTCACTTTCCTGCTCTACCGGACGTACAATTGTCGGTGCCCATTGTTGCATTGTGTTGACGGCCAACCACGTTTCCTTCCCTTCCGGTTGAAATACTTTGTCAACTGCCATACAAATTTCTGTAGAAAAATCACTTTTCTTAAATCTAACATTTTTCTTATTTTTACCTACTTTATTGCGATAGGTTTTAGCATGATTTATGGCGCTTCCACCCTGGAGGCGCCCGTTTCCAATTTTTTTGGAAACTTACGATTCTTTTTCCTCTCGTTGGGGTCTTTATTACTTGGAGTATCGCTGTCTTGCTCTATTGTATCAGTTCTAGCTATCTCAACCGTTTGCATAGCTCTAATCGGGGCCCCGTCGTTACCCTTATATTGCCCTTTCGATCTAGCAATATTTTGTTTGCCTTTGTATTCAGAGGTCTTATCTGGGGGTTTTGACGATGTTTGGGGTGGAGTAGAACTAGTACTCGGTCTCTGGTCAGGTTGCTGGTATTGTTCTCGCGTATTCTGCCCTTCATTATTTCGACGAAAATCGGGATTATAACGCCACCCGCCAAAATCAAAAACCGTCTCACTTTGGGACACTAGAATGAGGAGTTCGTCTATCGTGCGAATACCCTGCGTAAATACAGCTACTCTAATGTTATGATTAAAATGGTAGGCAAGCTTCGTGACTATGTCAATCTCCGCAAATGCTGGGGTTAAATGCTTCGCGCGTTCGACCTGCTGGATTATATAATTCTCGGCGGTAATACCCATTTTCTTATCAAATCTGCCATATTCCAGTTCATTGCGCAGAAGTCTTTGGGTATGCGAGTTCCAGTACCGGCTTTCAAATTTTTGTTTGAACTCCGCGTATGTGGACACTCTATCGCGTACAATGTTATACCACTTACGCGCCGAATCACGCATCGCGTTAACCACCCACTGTATTTTGTCTTGATCTTCTAGTCGGGAACCTACTCTAGCCATTTCACTCTCACACGCTAATAAAAATTCAATGGGGTTTTCGTTATTTTCCCCCGTAAAATACACGCGATTTTTCTCGTCGACAGGACCTTGTACCAAAATATTTGGAGCAGATCTCCTCCGTACCTCCTGTCGCACTTTCAAAATCTCGTCGTTTAACGTTTGTAAGACACTCTCTTTATTGGAGTCAATGTTAGATCGCGTCTCTACAATTGAACCGTCTAATTTATCTACTCGTCGTTGCGTTTCGGTCACGTCCGCGTGAATCTTTACCTCTAGGGATTCCACCTTTCTTGAGACGTCTAGGGTCTGTTTTTCGCAGCGGGTTATGTGATCCTTGAACCGGCCTTCCATACGTGTTACTTGTTCAATAAACGATTTTTGCATAGTGGTCTCAAAAACCTTAAACCGTTCATTGATTTTGGTATCGACCGCATTTACTCTTTCAGCGATTTCCGCGACTTTCACAGTTAGCTCTTTATTACTCTCACCGATTTCAACGACTCTTTCACCGATTTTTGCATTGCTTTCCGCGATTTCGTCTATTTTCGCAGTTAATTCTTTACTACTTTCTTTATTACTTTGCTTAATCTCGGCATTTATGTCAGCGTTATTTTGATCTAATTTTTCGGTTACACTAACTTTCTGTGCTTCGATTTGGTGCTTTATTTCTGCGTTGCTAAGTTCAAATTTCGCGTCTATTTTCTCAAATCTCGAGTTCATGTTAGCGGTCAAATCCGCGCTCATTTTCTCGTTCATTTGTTGTATTTGTTTAAGTATTTTATCCATATCCATTTTAAATACACAACAATTTCAAATATAAAACAATTTAAAACACACAGAACAGTTTCAAATACACACAATAACTTTACTGTTGTACGAACACCAGTCACAAAACTCTTTGGGGATTGTTTAGTTGGACGCCAGCTGTTTTACGAATTAAAACAGCAAAGTTTGTTTTAAAGTGAAAATTAAATTTAAATTATAATGAATTTAATTTTGTCGAGCCCCACGAGATTGGAGCGCCATTTATAACTCTACTTCTATGCGTTATTGTTATGTTGTGTTGTGTGTGAGTACCTACCTGCTGTCTGATCTTGCAGATTCTTCCGACTAGGGCGTGTGGATTTTGGATTTGAAGTTCGCAAGCTAGCAATCTCAAATTTATTACAACAACACACAAAATAGGTTACTTTAAAGGGGGAGAGTTTTGTGAGACTGGTAGGCTTTATCGTACAACAATAAAACACTGTTATATGGGGTAATAAAACGTTGTTTATTACACCAACAACACACAAGAATAAAATGGTTATTACTTTATGATTTTCTTATAGTCTAAACAATGAATCAATGTTTTTCGATTGGTCAATAGTTGAAAGAAACTGAACTCGTTCTTTGGCGAGTTAATTGCAATTTAAATTTTACTTTATTAATTGATTTGAATTTAATTAAATTTATTTAATTAAATTGAATCTAAATGTTCATGAAACAAAATATAAAACTCTGAAATTAATTAGAATAATTAATTAAAATAAATTAGACGTGACAGTCTAGTTCACGTTATTTCATTTCTAGTGATTCTACTTCTGATCTACTGCAGTATGATCTAAGATTAGATTGTCAGTTAAGATTTGTATAGCGCTTTTATACTACTTCTATTTCTTAACTATAACTTACTAAAGCCTTAAACTGCTATACAGATTATCACAACGAAATTAACTTTTTAATTACTAGAGTCTTTGCTTTTTGTTTGGCACCTGAATTATTTGAATTACAATGTTTTAATTGAAAAATAGAAAATTTGATCTGAAAAATAAATAAGTGGATTTTGCTTTCCTGTTACTGAAGAGGATGTCGTCCCGATTTGTCCCTCGTCGATTCGAGTCCTTGGTTAGAGAAAGTAATCTGCTTAGAACTGCTGGATTCGGTCGTGGAGTTCAAAATTCGGCAACACTCTGCTTCCTTGCTGTTTGTGAATATTTTAACGTCTGCTGCTGTCCGCTGGAACTGCTTCCTGTCCCTCGTCGGTTCGCACGTTGCACGTCAGCGTGTGTGTGTGTGTGCTTCGTTCGGGTGGTCGCTCTGCTCGTCAGCTGCTCACCAATGATTTAGACGGCCTCTCTGCTGTATTCTTGAAGTCTGGTCTTGAAGTCTGGTGGATCTCTTGCGTGCTTATGACTAACTGGTAGTACACAATAAGCTTGGTTGATGTACTGAAGAGTATCTCGCCTTTACGTAACAATTACGAGCTATACAGATGATCTGTACTTAGTGTGTTCGTAATTGCGTGTGTGTTGACCACGTAGAGTCTTCTTGTTGATCTTCACCACTTTGGTTACTAGACGATCGAAGGACTACGTCTTAACTTCGTGAGTACTGACAGAAGAGTGATCTTTCAGCGTGAAAACACCTCGCTGGCTGGGGCTCGCGTCAAATGATTTCATTGGCTGACACACTCTCCCTACCACATAAAATTTTGAATTCCCTTGGTCCGTGAGAATGAAGTTAGGTTCCCACAGACGGAGAATTGATATTATTTCTAATATTCTTATTATAATTATCCGACGGAACCAATTTGCCGCTCCGGATATCCTGTGCTTATTTAATTTTGCAATAACTTGGTTGCAAACCAAGTTGTGTGAAATCTAAAATATACAATCTGTCAGAAATTATTATCTTTATAACATACTAAAATCTCATTACTGTAACTCCATTTTTACAGAAGTTATTCAATTAATTTAATTAACTCTTTCATTTGTTAATTATATCGCATAAAATTTGCACACGTCATCATTAATATTTCGGCAAACATTTTGGCTGTATTGGATTTCGCCTTTATTTATTAGTTTCCGAGATATTAATAATTAACAGTTTGGGTGTGGTCGCTTCCTTGTACAGCGAACTGATTACATAATGACCACGTGTGCGTTGCTTTACAAAGCATTATTTTCAATGCTCTACATTCAAATGGAGTTTTGACTGTTACATTTTATTTAAATATGCTTTCAGTATGCGGGCAACATATAACCCCAAATAGTTAATATTTGGTGCTGTTATATATTCCCACACCCGCTTTAAAAAAAAATGAATGTAATAATTACAGTTATTTTTTTTTTCTTAATCATTACACCCATATTCTGTAATCACTATACTTATTATCTATACATTGTATTACTTATTCAAAAGAAAAACATACATGTGTGTTAATGTTATTTCATTACATACAACTTAATTCTAAATACATTTATTAATAATATTACATTTGCAATCATTTGTGTATTAATGTTTTTAGAACGGCTAATATCTTTGTTTGTAAACAGTAGCACGCGTGCAAAGGAATTTGCTGACAGTCTAAACAATCGTTATCGCCCGTCGCGCGGCTAATTGCTTGACCTAGTTTCAAATGTCGGTCAGGTAGTTTATCGCGTGACGTAACTATTTCCTGCTGTGTGTTCGTTCGGTTCTATACGCCCGTTGTTTATCGCGATAGAAAACATTATTATTAATACACAAGTTATCTATAATTATTATTAATAATATTATACATCACAAGTTATTTATTTTTATTTTTATTATTATAATACAATGACATTATCTTTTAACTGTAATATTTCGTAACCATTTTTACGAACAGTTCGACAGTACTTCGTTAACCATCGGTCATTTTCGTCACCGGATTCGTCGTCTACGTCTTCCCACGCTGCCTGTGTGTCGTCGTCACTTTCCTGCTCTACCGGACGTACAATTGTCGGTGCCCATTGTTGCATTGTGTTGACGGCCAACCACGTTTCCTTCCCTTCCGGTTGAAATACTTTGTCAACTGCCATACAAATTTCTGTAGAAAAATCACTTTTCTTAAATCTAACATTTTTCTTATTTTTACCTACTTTATTGCGATAGGTTTTAGCATGATTTATGGCGCTTCCACCCTGGAGGCGCCCGTTTCCAAGTTTTTTGGAAACTTACGATTCTTTTTCCTCTCGTTGGGGTCTTTATTACTTGGAGTATCGCTGTCTTGCTCTATTGTATCAGTTCTAGCTATCTCAACCGTTTGCATAGCTCTAATCGGGGCCCCGTCGTTACCCTTATATTGCCCTTTCGATCTAGCAATATTTTGTTTGCCTTTGTATTCAGAGGTCTTATCTGGGGGTTTTGACGATGTTTGGGGTGGAGTAGAACTAGTACTCGGTCTCTGGTCAGGTTGCTGGTATTGTTCTCGCGTATTCTGCCCTTCATTATTTCGGCGAAAATCGGGATTATAACGCCACCCGCCAAAATCAAAAACCGTCTCACTTTGGGACACTAGAATGAGGAGTTCGTCTATCGTGCGAATACCCTGCGTAAATACAGCTACTCTAATGTTATGATTAAAATGGTAGGCAAGCTTCGTGACTATGTCAATCTCCGCAAATGCTGGGGTTAAATGCTTCGCGCGTTCGACCTGCTGGATTATATAATTTTCGGCGGTAATACCCATTTTCTTATCAAATCTGCCATATTCCAGTTCATTGCGCAGAAGTCTTTGGGTATGCGAGTTCCAGTACCGGCTTTCAAATTTTTGTTTGAACTCCGCGTATGTGGACACTCTATCGCGTACAATGTTATACCACTTACGCGCCGAATCACGCATCGCGTTAACCACCCACTGTATTTTGTCTTGATCTTCTAGTCGGGAACCTACTCTAGCCATTTCACTCTCACACGCTAATAAAAATTCAATGGGGTTTTCGTTATTTTCCCCCGTAAAATACACGCGATTTTTCTCGTCGACAGGACCTTGTACCAAAATATTTGGAGCAGATCTCCTCCGTACCTCCTGTCGCACTTTCAAAATCTCGTTGTTTAACGTTTGTAAGACACTCTCTTTATTGGAGTCAATGTTAGATCGCGTCTCTACAATTGAACCGTCTAATTTATCTACTCGTCGTTGCGTTTCGGTCACGTCCGCGTGAATCTTTACCTCTAGGGATTCCACCTTTCTTGAGACGTCTAGGGTCTGTTTCTCGCAGCGGGTTATGTGATCCTTGAACCGGCCTTCCATACGTGTTACTTGTTCAATAAACGATTTTTGCATATTGGTCTCAAAAACCTTAAACCGTTCATTGATTTTGGTATCGACCGCATTTACTCTTTCAGCGATTTCCGCGACTTTCACAGTTAGCTCTTTATTACTCTCACCGATTTCAACGACGCTTTCACCGATTTTTGCATTGCTTTCCGCGATTTCGTCTATTTTCGCAGTTAATTCTTTACTGCTTTCTTTATTACTTTGCTTAATCTCGGCGTTTATGTCAGCGTTACTTTGATCTAATTTTTCGGTTAGACTAACACTTTGTGCTTCGATTTGGGACTTTATTTCTGCGTTGCTAAGTTCAAATTTCGCGTCTATTTTCTCAAATCTCGAGTTCATGTTAGCGGTCAAATCCGCGCTCATTTTCTCGTTCATTTGTTGTATTTGTTTAAGTATTTTATCCATATCCATTTTAAATACACAACAATTTCAAATATAAAACAATTTAAAACACACAGAACAGTTTCAAATACACACAATAACTTTACTGTTGTACGAACACCAGTCACAAAACTCTTTGGGGATTGTTTAGTTGGACGCCAGCTGTTTTACGAATTAAAACAGCAAAGTTTGTTTTAAAGTGAAAATTAAATTTAAATTTAATGAATTTAATTTTGTCGAGCCCCACGAGATTGGAGCGCCATTTATAACTCTACTTCTATGCGTTATTGTTATGTTGTGTTGTGTGTGAGTACCTACCTGCTGTCTGATCTTGCAGATTCTTCCGACTAGGGCGTGTGGATTTTGGATTTGAAGTTCGCAAGCTAGTAATCTCAAATTTATTACAACAACACACAAAATAGGTTACTTTAAAGGGGGAGAGTTTTGTGAGACTGGTAGGCCTTATCGTACAACAATAAAACACTGTTATATGGGGTAATAAAACGTTGTTTATTACACCAACAACACACAAGAATATAATGGTTATTATTTTATGATTTTCTTATAGTCTAAACAATGAATCAATGTTTTTCGATTGGTCAATAGTTGAAAGAAACTGAACTCGTTCTTTGGCGAGTTAATTGCAATTTAAATTTTACTTTATTAATTGATTTGAATTTAATTAAATTTATTTAATTTAATTGAATCTAAATGTTCATGAAACAAAATATAAAACTCTGAAATTAATTAGAATAATTAATTAAAATAAATTAGACGTGACAGTCTAGTTCACGTTATTTCATTTCTAGTGATTCTACTTCTGATCTACTGCAGTATGATCTAAGATTAGATTGTCAGTTAAGATTTGTATAGCGCTTTTATACTACTTCTATTTCTTAACTATAACTTACTAAAGCCTTAAACTGCTATACAGATTATCACAACGAAATTAACTTTTTAATTACTAGAGTCTTTGCTTTTTGTTAGGCACCTGAATTATTTGAATTACAATGTTTTAATTGAAAAATAGAAAATTTGATCTGAAAAATAAATAAGTGGTCGCTCTGCTCGTCAGCTGCTCACCAATGATTTAGACGGCCTCTCTGCTGTATTCTTGAAGTCTGGTCTTGAAGTCTGGTGGATCTCTTGCGTGCTTATGACTAACTGGTAGTACACAATAAGCTTGGTTGATGTACTGAAGAGTATCTCGCCTTTACGTAACAATTACGAGCTATACAGATGATCTGTACTTAGTGTGTTCGTAACTGCGTGTGTGTTGACCACGTAGAGTCTTCTTGTTGATCTTCACCACTTTGGTTACTAGACGATCGAAGGACTACGTCTTAACTTCGTGGTACTGACAGAAGAGTGATCTTTCAGCGTGAAAACACCTCGCTGGCTGGGGCTCGCGTCAAATGATTTCATTGGCTGACACACTCTCCCTACCACATAAAATTTTGAATTCCCTTGGTCCGTGAGAATGAAGTTAGGTTCCCACAGACGGAGAATTGATATTATTTCTAATATTCTTTTTATAATTATCCGACGGAACCAATTTGCCGCTCCGGATATCCTGTGCTTATTTAATTTTGCAATAACTTGGTTGCAAACCAAGTTGTGTGAAATCTAAAATATACAATCTGTCAGAAATTATTATCTTTATAACATACTAAAATCTCATTACTGTAACTCTATTTTTACAGAAGTTATTTAATTAATTTAATTAACTCTTTCATTTGTTAATTATATCGCATAAAATTTGCACACGTCATCATTAATATTTCGGCAAACATTTTGGCTATATTGGATTTCGCCTTTATTTATTAGTTTCCGAGATATTAATAATTAACAGTTTGGGTGTGGTCGCTTCCTTGTACAGCGAACTGATTACATAATGACCACGTGTGCGTTGCTTTACAAAGCATTATTTTCAATGCTCTACATTCAAATGGAGTTTTGACTGTTACATTTTATTTAAATATGCTTTCAGTATGCGGGCAACATATAACCCCAAATAGTTAATATTTGGTGCTGTTATAATATATATATATAGTAGCGTGACAGAAAATCCACTACATTTTAAGTCATGTGAAATCATAAAGTTTAATTACACCAACAAATGTTATAATAATATTGAATGACATTTAAATAAATCAGAGGAATGAACCACAATAAAATAAAAATCTTCACTACATTATATATAAAAACCACTGTTTTTAAAAACCAAAGAAAGTATCGAAGCAACTCATCAACTCATTGTATAATATCTGTAAGTTACCCAGGAAGCTCAGAGGAGTAAACCAGTTATATAAGACCATATCAAAGAAAAAACAGACTCAATTAAAGAGTGGTGAATACCAAAATACCCCAAAAACAAGAAGAGGGAAGAATAAAGTTTGTGAACAGGTAGAAAACAATACCCTGAAACATGTATAGAAGAATAAAGTCAGTTCAGTGAATAAATTAAATACTCCAAACTAAACCTCAGTCGAGATATCACCAAGTACCTTGGTTTACCCAAGAACGGAAGGAAGACCAGAAGAGTGAAGACTAGACGAGGGACAAGAATGAAGACTAGAAGAGGGACAAGAATGAATACCAGAAGGAAGATACGAAGAAGGACAAGAAAGAAGACAGGAGGAGAGGAAGAAATAGTATGAAAGAAACACCGTAGTAAAACCTATTATTATATAAACTACTATCAATCCCAAATCCACAAAAAACTATGCAAAAGAAAGTATAACATACCCAAAATCTTATAAAATGTAATTATTGAGAAACCTAAAGTGCTGTATAGCGTTATAAGAAGTGCACCGGCTAAAGCTATTGTGTAATAAAGAAAATAAACTAGTCTTAACGGTCCATGATTACTAAAGGTCTGGTCTGAGATAATAAGACTCAAAATATCAGAACCAACAGTGAAAGTGAATTTGTGTAAGTGTTTTTTAAAAAAATTCAATAAACTTAAAGTTGGTGATACTATAACTTAGTAGTATGCTATATCACAACTTTAAAATCTAATAATAAACAGCATAATAAAATAATAAAATGGAAGGTTTCCAGTATTTTATTATTTTAATGTAAATCTTTATTTACAAGACATTTGTAAAAAATGATAATAAATAGAGTATGGGAGTTAATGTTTACTGATGTAGGGGATCACAATAATAATTGTTTAAACCAGAAAGGACTGGTACTAATATAGTATGAATAAGTGTAACATGTTTAAATAGACTGTTATTTCACAGTCCTAAAATCAATGTATTAAATAAATGTATTTGTAAGGTTTATTAGAAAATAAGATTTATGTTATGTGTTTTAAAAAGAATTATGTTTGATAAATAATAACCTACATACCAGTAATAACGTTCTAATAGGTATGCTATGTTAGCTCAAAAATGGTTAAAAAATATATGTTCAAGCCATATCTGCAATATGTTAAATTGTGCAGATTGCTAAACAATGTTCATAATTAATTATTTTATTAACTGTAGTGTTAATTAACTACTACACAACACAATAAGTTATAAATCATGTTATTTTCATATATTTGTAATTATGTAAAGTCAGAGGAGGAATTAAGTTTAAATTATTTGAGAAAGAAAGAAATATAAAATTCTAAAATCTAGGCCATTTGGTGAAATCACAGAACCAATATAAAATAGTATAATTCACTTATAAATCCTGTAAACTACCAAGATTTATATAAGATAACACAATTAACCACTACTAGGAATGATCCTATGAATTAAAATGATAATAAGGAAATATACCTTAACATTTTGTAAATTTTCAAAATATAGAAATTAATTAATTTTAAAGAGCAATGTCAAATTTACAGACTAACACAAAAAACCAGTTCAAAGGTGTAATTTATATGTATTTAAGGAAAGGAAGAGGAATATGACTAATTAAAATTTATTATAATAGTATTAATAATATTTAAAATGGAGGGAATTTTGTGTAAAGACGGAAATCCAATTTTGAGCCTATATTTCCATAAAGTAAAGAAATTTGTTAATTTCCACAAAATGTCTACAGATATAGACTATAATACATCAATTTAAAGGGAATGAGATGGTTAAACCAATAATAAGGTTAATAATTCATAAAAGTGAGGAATAAAATAGATAAATTCCATACATAATGTAATATTTTATCATATGTATGGGAAGTCGAAAAATGTTAACAATACTTTTTCAAAGATTAACTGGGCCAGATTTATGACCAAGTTAATTAGTCTTTTGTTGAATATCAAGCTGGACAGTTGTGTGAAGAACGTTTCTTAAAATCGAATTGAAAATGATACTAGTGTTTAGCCATTGAAATCAGTGAAACGAGAGTTAGGCGGTTTAAACACTTTTTAAAACTAAAGCTGTTAATACATTCACGACAATAGTGAAAACAAACACTTAACTACCTAATACGAGTGATAGAAACAAATAAAACACTATATTTCAACTGATTTATTCTGCAAATCCTAACCAATAACTTGAGAACTTAACCGCAGAAGTTGAACACATAGAAAATAAACTAACTAACACAAGTTTACACAGAACACTTCACCAGAATACACCAAATAGATTAACAGACATATTACACCAGTGCGGGGACATTTTAGACCTTGATGAAGGTAATTTTATAGTAATTTTCTGACACGATGCATATGCAGTAACCAAGACCAACTCGAGTAGCGGCCATCTTGAAAACGAAGTCGGCTAACCATATCGCAGTGACGTCAGTCTTCATTGGTTCGACAAAACATTTATATTCAAATATCATATACTGAATTATTTAAAATACTATTGAATAGTAATTATTGTATTTATATTTTTAATTGTTAATGTTATACTTTCTCGTCACCCTTCTCTGACTATTAATTCTAATCGCTCAAAGAACCTGTCTTTAATATAATATAACATAAAATTTTGTTCTGTATGACACAATCGATAATTCCCGAGACAGAGTCGATAATTGCTCTCCATCGATAAAATATCGATTATT
This sequence comes from Magicicada septendecula, assembly GCA_034769895.1. Classification (NCBI taxonomy): domain Eukaryota; kingdom Metazoa; phylum Arthropoda; class Insecta; order Hemiptera; family Cicadidae; genus Magicicada; species Magicicada septendecula. The sequence continues at coordinate 31,672,577 of CM068369.1, forward strand.
TATTTAAAATTGTCAATAAATCTTTATATTTCCATTATTTTGTATCTGTACAGACACAGATATAAGTATAATAATTATAAGTAATTCACAGGGTAATTTAAGGGTATTTATAAGGCTGAAGGACTTAAGTGAGAATAATATATTCTATTTTGAACAAGATATTGGACCAGTCAGAAAAGTCACCAATCGATTATTACCTGGAGTTAATCTATTTAACTCCAGACTTGGTGCAAATCTTCACGAAGTGCTCGACGGTCAATAAATACCTACCTGTTATTAAAATTTTACCAGAACCTTTTAAAAAAACAGATTTATCTCTTATACATACCTCTATAAACATAAACAAAATTATTTTATTATTTGAAAATTCTATTTTATTTGAATTTTCCATTTTATTATTATTCTTTTGTAACGACCGGCATACAGCGGTCTGGTGACCAAGTGGCTAGCCCAAACAGTGGGAATTGAAAAGATTACAGCCATATAAAGGGTCTTGTTACAATATATAATATTTAATATTTATATTTATTTTACCTCAAGATGTTATTTTTCCCTTATTTGGAATATGTTTCGAGAACTCCTGTGTTCTCATCCTCAGTCTTCGTGATCTGTGATGGCGCTCAACAAAACTAAAAGAGGAGAGAAATTGTTGGTATGAGATAATTTATAATAATAACAAATATAAATAAATAATATTAAATAAAAAACCAATAGAGTCGCGGTTTACCAATAATAATTATTTTAAAATATAAATATAAAAATAATTCAACATGTCAACAACGTTTAACTTCAGTATGGAGACAATGATAGAGGTGATGGGAAACCTTATGGACGAATATGGTATAAGAGAAAATGTATGTGCTAGAATAGATAGAAACATAGAAGAGTTAACACCAGATAAAGAACAATTAAGAAGTAAATTAAAAGAATATAATGCAAAACTAAGAGAAGGAGTAAAAGAAGAATTCAAACAAGAGATCTTAGATAACACTACACGATTGTAGTAGATAAAATTGTAGACACGGGTAAGTCCATAGATGCATTAGAGTTTAAAGATCAGAAAGCAGAATGGTCGAAAGAATTAAAAGATAGTGTGAACCAAGTAGCTGAACAATGGAATGAGAAGTTTATAGTAGCAAAGCAGGAGCAGGGTATGGAAAGAAAAGCAGTCAGTGAACAAGTCCATGAAAACATCAATAAGAAGCAGGAGTTGGAAGCCAGAGTAATAAGGTTGGAAATTGCCGTAGCGTGCCTAATAAAACCACAAAGGAATATTCCAGTGAAATAGATACACTAGGGAAAAATCAACGTGGAAAGGTAAAACGTCTAAAAACGGAATTGAAGAGGGAAGCAACGAAGTTGATGGTGGATCCAACACTGAGTGATGAAAGGACAAAATTGTTACTGAAATGGAAACGAGATATGGTAATGTGTTAACTGATAAAGAGAAAAGTACCTTTACTAGTGAACAGTTTCAAATTTCTGCTGTAAGATGGTACACGAGAGTTCGATATAGTTTAACTGCTAACGAACAATTTAAAAACTCATTGTTTGAAGGTTGCTGTGGGAATATTCACACGAAAAACAAATAAGAGACCAATTAGAAGATGGTAAGTATCAAGGTAAAGATACACTCACCGCTGGGGAGTATGTAATCCACCGTGTCGAAAGAAGTAAATATTTAAGATCCAGATTGGCACAACACAAGGTGGTACGTAAATTAGCACATCACTTTCACAGAGATAGTGGATTCGCCAGTAATACTCTAGGAACTAAAATGATCAAAGAATTGTTAACTTCACTCGGACAGTCCGAACACATGTTTCGCACCGAGTACAGAAATAAAAGTAATATTGTACAGAGAGAAGAGAATTATTGTGGAGGGAAAAATACAACGTATCCTCTGAATGCAGGTAAGGGCGAAGAATCGAGAGAGAGAAACGCCAACAGTATAAGAGAAGAGAGAGAGAAAGAGAGAGAGAGAGAGAGAGAGAGAGAGAGAGAGAGAGAGAGAGAGAGAGAGAGAGAGACAAAACTTTATAGTATTTTTAATTCAAATGATTCTCTTAAATATTTAGAGAGGGGGAAACCAGTGAGAACGACATCTTCATGGAAAATAATGAAGTATAGTAGCGGCATAACGTTACACAAACATAACAATATGCATTGTTATGCGCAGAACAATTGGAACGCAGGATGTTTATCGTCTATGATGACCAGAGCCGAATCACACAGAGAGAGAAACAGGTAGAAATATAAGCCGACAACAGCAAAAGTGTGTCTTAACAATGGAACAATGGAACACAGCTGTGATGTTTATATAAGGGAGAAGAATTTGTCACCCACCGCAAAGGATTTGTTTATCACATACCGATTAAAATATTTACTTTTACAATGCGTTTTAAAAAGCAATTGTAATATAGTTAATAAGATGTAACAGTAATTATAAGTTACACATATATTTGTAACTAACAGTCAAATTTTATTTAAACCCACCTGAGGAATATATGCCACAGTACATATGTTTGCATATTTGCCCAGGGCGGTAAGTTTTATATTGTAATTAGTATAAATAGAATAAGGAACAGTTTTATACAATTTTGTGCAGGAATTGACAATATCTAACCTGTCGAGAGGAACACCTGCTGTGGTAGCGTAAGCTACAGCGTATGTGCGTTTGTGTGTGTGAGCACGCTACGACATGAAAATATGGGGTGATGCGAACGACTTATTGTTTTGTCTGTAATCATGTCTTAACAGGATTATAATAAACTAATTACTTGTGTTAAACCCGTAAGCAAAGACTTACGCCAATTATAAAAACACCATTGCATTAAGGAATTTTTAACTAATGCAGTGATATAAAAATATTGCAGAAATTTGCAATATTAAAGACGCTAAGTAATTAATGTTAATTACGGGTATAATTAAAGAATAATTAACTGTGTGTTTTATGTGCGTGAACAGAAAAAAATTACGAAAACAATGATGTCGCGCATGCTACAAGTGTGTTTACGAAATCGCTAAAATGAACAAAAAAGTTATTCGTAATTAAAAGTTACAATTGCATGAAAGTTACAATTTCTAACATGTCAAGAGCAATCCTGGACATGTCAGATTGAGTCCAGTATAAATACGACCGACAATTTTGGGGCATTCTCAGACTCAAGGAATCTCTACACGAGGACGCTATGTCCGTTTGATAAGCTATTTCCAAAGGATGTCACGCTGCTGGTCTGCCGATCGACTGAACACACTTTTACCACACACACAAGACGTATGGAGGAACTCAGGAGCAACAACAACAACCCATAGAGACATCATCATCATCATCATAAAATTCTCAGGATTCAGGACGCGCACACACACACACACACAACGGTAACGGCAGCAGTATGCAGGTGATGACTAAATATTTATAATTTTGTTGTGAAAAGAACTTTCAGAAAGACAATTTTACATGAACAGTAAGACTTAAAAATTTTAAATGTAAATAATAATTAAAGTCAATAATTTAATTTTATAAGAAAATTTGAAAGTTACTAAATCTTTTGTTATATGTTAAAAATTTGGGTGTGTCAATAGAGTTCAATAATAGTTTGAAAGTAAATGTAATTAGTTTATTTTGTCTATAGCAACTAGTAATTGTATGCTTAAGTTTAATATTATTTTTGTTTCTTTTTAAATGAGTTGCTATTAGCATTTGAAGATTGAATCAAAGTCAGACACACCAAAAAAGCAAGAATTTAGATGACTTATTTAACATGTCTGTTTAGTGAATAAGAGTATATGATTGTTTAGTTTTTAGATGTTATGAACAGCCTAACACGTGTGAAACTTATAAAAGTGGATATTTGATCTATCTAATGTTTGAATTTTCTAATATTGGAATATTTTTCTATTAATGAATAAATCTTAGGATGATTATTTTTAAATGGTTTTAAATAATTATTCCATGTCAACAACATCTGACTCCTGTTTAAAAATATATTTAATTGTTGTGCAACTACATTATACTTGACGCAACGAGAAACAAAAATCCTGCGACCTGGCCGGTGTACTACACTTAATAGTTGCGTTTAGTACATGGTTCTGTATTTGTGTGAATTTATGAAAGAATCGTAACGTTCCAATAAATATATATATATATTACACTGAACGTTTTGTAAGAATTTAATACCTTTTAGAAATTTTAGATGGTTTAAAAAGTGTTAATTTATTAGATTTGGTGGTGACAGCCATGCTGTTAATACTACAAAAACAGACACGCACCTGCTCACATTTTCTTTACACTCTCTTCAGGAACCACACTTCTCTTCTTCTGAAGTCATATTTATTGAGTTCCTCCTGCTTTGTTTATTAACCGGACACTGTTCAAAAGAAAGGCAAGAAGGAGTAAGTTTAAGATTTCCACACGAGTAAAACTACAGTTGCTGGCACGTAGGCTCCCATGAGAACTGCCCTGACTACTCTCCCTCGTGTATGATCATTCTTCATTCTTCCACTAATAAACAGCTGGAGTTTACCAGATCACGTGTACTAGAACGTGTAACTGGCCTTTATTTTCATAGGCGTTACAGTATTGTTGTTTCAAAATGTCTTATTTATTCTAGCAGAATAAAAAAAAATAAATGTTGTGAAGTAGAAATACTAAGTTGAAATTTTTAACTACGAAAAATGGTAGAAAAATTAATTTCAGTAAATTTTGTAACTGTAATGCTATAGTTATGTCACCATAGATTTAAATAAAGTTGTGTGTGTGTGTGTGTGTGTGTGTGTGTGTGTGTGTGTGTGTGTGTGTGTGTGTGTGTGTGTGTGTGTGTGTGTGTGTGTGTGTGTGTGTGTGTGTGTGTGTGTGTGTGTGTGTGTGTGTGTGTGTGTGTGTGTGTGTGTGTGTGTGTGTGTGTGTGTGTGTGTGTGTGTGTGTGTGTGTGTGTGTGTGTGTGTGTGTGTGTGTAGGGGGTATATTCGTGTTATCAGACTACTGTTGACGTCAACAACAGCAGAAACTACTCGCAACCGATCCAATGACAGCAATTAAAAGGCTCTGTCTGATGCAGGCTCTCTCTGATTGTGTAGGATGTTGTCGATAACGTCATTAAAACAACAATTAACATGATATCGCCTATTGTCCGCTGATTGGCATAACGTTATCCCTTATGTATGCAGTGAGAAAGTGGCACTTTAGACGAGAAGTGGCGCTGCACACGACCATACGCTGAAGTGTAACACGAGTAGTGATATACTATCGCCAGACGTAATCACATAATACTGTGTGAAACTGGAATAACACATTTACCTAGAATTGGAAAGTGTTAAAGGACAATTGAAAAGCCTGCACAACAACATTTCCAATGTCAAATGAAACAAGAATTTTTCATATAGGTCTGAATTATGGCTGATAAAGTAGAAAAGCGCTTATCAATAAATAGCTCCAATCTGTTAACAAATAAAACTGTACAGATAGCCTCATATGTAGATGACATTAACATCATGTCAAGATGGATCGCGGCAGCTAAAGAAATATTTATAGAGCTTAAAAACAAAGCCAAGGAAGTTGGGCTAGCCATAAATATAGATAAAACAAAAATGCTTATCCAAACAAGAAGGTACCAGGTTCATAACAACATTGAGATAAAGGAGGACACAATTGAAGTGGTGGACAATTTCACGTATCTCGGAGTGAACTTAGCAAAGACTGGATCAGAGGAGCCGAAGATCCAAAGACGGACCACCATGGATAACAAGGCGTACTTCGAATTGCTGCCATCATTTAGGTCTGGGGAGGTGCACAGTGAAACAAAAATGAAAATATATAGGACTGTCATCAGACCGGTGTTATGCTACGGGTGTGAGGCATGGACAATCACACAGAAAACAGCGGACATAGCAGACACCTTTGAAAGGAAAATCCTCAGACGCATTATAGGCCCAATACAAGAAAATGGGTCATGGAGACTGAGATACAACAATGAACTGTATCAAATATATAAAGAGATACCAGTCTCAAAATTTATAAGAATACAAAGATTGCGTCGGGCCGGACATGATATGAGAATGGAGGAACCCCAAAAGGGCTTTTCTGGGTACATGGGAGGGAACGACACCTAGAGGCAGATCGAGGAAGAGGTGGGAAGATGACGTTGCAGAGGACGCGAGGAACATGGGGATAAGAAACTGGAGGAGGGTTGCAATGGATAGAGTAGATTGTAGGCGGAGATTGGTGGAGGCCAGGGCCCGACTTGGGCTGTAGCGCCATAGGAGGATGAGGAAAGTAGAAAAGTAATTAACAAATACATAAATTCAACACAAAGTTCTGGAGGAGAATCTAAATGCAAAATAAATTGACTTGGTTGAATTGATTAGTACTTTAGCCTATTTTACAATTATATATCCTATCAGTCTTAATGTTGCTACCGTACTTCCGTCTCGGTCTACCGACAACTGTCTTCCCAGTAAGGCAGCCACGGTTAGACGGATATCAGACATGCGGTTCAAGTGTTCACACCATATCCTTCTGTGGTCTTTAATCTTCGTGTACAAAAATACAATGTTTAATTCGCGTCTAGTATCCTCGTTCATATTTCCGATCCAGGGAGAACAACCTTGCGTTCCTCTTAAAAATTTCATTTCAGCTGCCTGAATCCTCTGTACGTCCCTTTTACCAAGAGTCCATGACTCACTAGCATACAGGAATGTGGGGGACAGCCACAGTTTTGTAAAATTTCATTCGGCTATCTTTCCGTGTTTTATTTTTTAGGTACCTATGAATCGTTCCACAGATGCGTCTAAATTTCGTTAGCTTACTATCTGAGACAATATCGGTTTCATATGAGATATCACAACCTAGGCAATTAAAATGTCTAACATAATCTGATTATTCACAACTATCTTAGTTCTTATAGGATACTTGCCCTTAAATCCCATCGTTTTAGATTTTGTAGCAGAGATCTGTAGCCCATAGTCTTCTTTGATACTATTGAACGTAAATATCGATCTTTTTAACTGGTCTTCTGCTTTCTGTATCATTACGTTAATCAAAATAAATAACAAGAATTTTGTAAACGGTTAGGCATCAAACAATGACACTCGGGAGAAGGTTATGTACTCTAAGACAAAAAGTAAGCCACATAATGGTGGTGAATTGACTGAAAGTCCCCACTGTCAAAGTGTAACACCAAGTTTTCTAAAACAACTTATAGAAACGTTGGTGCTGTTTCTATACCGGAAAGTGAACTCTTGTAGTCTCTTCACCATTCTCGAATGTTTTTCCTCACAAGTGAACTATGAGTCTGTAGTCGCAAAGCAGGAGAAAAGAACGGGTGTTCAAAAATATTCATTATAATTTGTTCAGATAGATTGTGTTGTCTGACATGCAATATAATTGTTGTGCGTGATAAAAAAAAAAGAAAAAAACATTTTTAACAACGCCGCTCATCTTTTCCGTCTCAATGCAATTCTAAGCTTTGGAAAGTTTTGCCGGCATCTTCCAGCGTTGATGGTTATCATTATTTTGCAAGTAGTCTATCAAAATGGTATAACAGCTTCAAGAATTGAGTGAGAATACAGCGTTTTAAATCAGGCACAACGTTCAATATTAATGTCACGTCTATGGAGCTGAGAACGTGGCTCCCGGGCCTATATTAGGCTTCTACAGAGTTACCACAACAGACCAACAAAACTTCCCTCTCATCGACGGTAAAATTCCCCCACCAGTTGACCATACTTATGATAGAAAAAATTACTTACTGCATAACCGTCGTACTAAGTAATAATTATTCCATTTCTGTTACATCATCATCATTTCCAAGGATTAAACAAGGATGGTTTCTTACGGTCTCAAACAGTCAAAGAGTGTAGAGCTGGTCACTCCAGCGCTTCCTCGGACGTCCCACACCTCTCCGTCCCTTCGCCTTATAGTTCCATAGTTGTTTGTGGATGCGACAGTCATCCATTCGGCAAATATGTTCCCACCAATTCGGCCGATACTGGGCAATCCTGTCGCGTATACTCATATCAGTTTTTTTCTGTTTACATATAAAGTAAAATATAGATAGACATTACGATATTTCCAAAAGATATTTCTTGTTTATAAAACTGCGCAGTCTAGAATAATCTGCTGTATGTTGTTTCGTATGCATTGCGCAGCGTTACTTCATCACTATAACACTTACCTAAGCCCGCTATAAAGTGTTACGACTATTGCGTTTTACCGTGTTCTGCCATAAACGGTCCGCGAGTTGCTTTCAAGACTCAGCAGTCGGGCAACTTCAGGGCGGTAAACGTGTTTATCTCCAACAGAGCTGTTCCTTATTCACGGATTATGTAAATTCCTGTACTTACACTTTACGTTTACTACAGCCTACGCTGCGTACATTTTCACTTTACAAAACGCTTAACATGATATGAGTTAAGATGAAAAACTATAGATTCGGTTTTTTGTTGTACAGTTTTTCTTATTACAGGTGGTTACATTGACTGAGCTAGATGTGTAAAGAAGACCGAAAAGAAGAAGACCTCTTCGTAAAACTTTCCAGAACACATATTACAGCACTAAATTGTTCGAGATGAAGATTATCGAACGCCAGAAATATGAATCATATCGATCATATTCTTTCCTCTTCTATACGCGTCGACACCCCTCTCTCTCTCTCTCTCTCTCTCTCTCTCTCTCTCTCTCTCTCTCTCTCACACACACACACACACACACACACACACACACACACACACACACACCACCACCACCACCTCGTCATCCCACCAACTCTTCTCACTCTCTCTCTCTCTCTCTCTCTCTCTCTCTCTCTCTCTCTCTCTCTCTCTCTCTCTCTCTCTCTCTCTCTCTCTCTCTCTCTCTGGGTATTGGCTCTTTCTTTCCCTCTCTATCCCTTTCTCCTTCTCCCTTCCTCTCTTTCACACACACACACGATTTTGTTATACCTTTCTTCTAAACCTTTATAGGTCTTTCACTATCAAATATATTCTTCGGCAGTCTTATGTTCACTTTTTTGGCGTAGCCATACCACAACATACAACTAGTTTGACATTAATATCAATCATTACAGAATAACTCAGCCTTATGCGTTTCTTTATATCTTCATTTTACAATCTGGCCTCTGAGATACTAACCCACAATATCTAAACACATCCCAGTCGGGTACCAATATTTTACTGAACACAGCCACTTCTACAGCTTAAAGTTTTTCTCTGTTACTATCTGCTATTCGTCGTGTCTCCTCTCTGTAATGCATATTATTTTTAATCTCCTTCTTCTTTTTCTTCTTCTTCTTCTTCTTCTTCTTCTTCTTCTTCTTCTTCTTCTTCTTCTTCTTCTTCTTCTTCTTCACGGTTTTAGGCTTTAACTTCTTCCTATTCCACAGTCCACCTTTCCGAGGCTACTGTTGGAATTGTGAGTTGTTGATTGAGACCACCGTACAGGGCAACCAACCCTATGCCGGCTAGATTTTTTATGGACCTTCTCTGGTCTAGATCCGTCGTGTTCTGTTATAGGACCACCTTGAAAAGGGTGTGGCTATTCACCACGCACGACGGTAGAGGCTCTGATTCAAACATTTTTAATAATAGTAATATTATTTTAGTTTCATAAAAGTAAATTTATAAGGCAGAAAATTCTACACTAACAAATTCAAGGTTATGGCGTCCCACAGAACCTGTCCATTATAAACAAGGATCTCGCTTACACGACAGACCAATTAAACAAGTATCTGATTATAATCATCTGGCCTGTAGCGTTAGCTACGACATTGCCAAGGACCTAAATAATAAACTCAAAAAATTTCAAGCCAATTATGCAGCACAATTGTTAAAGCTTTAAGGGAATAAGCCTTACAGGTAACACAGCTGAAATTGGATAAGGTCATGGCTCCCCCAATGTTAAAATATACGGACAAAAAATCCTGGGTATTGACTACGAAACCACCAAAACCATACAAAAAGCGTGTGGAATGGTATACTAAAACGGATATGATAAAGAATGAGCAGATCGAAAACGATTTTAAAATTGTTTACTTAATGAAAAATAAATGAACAGAACGACAAGTAGAAAACATGTCGAAAAAAGTAGAAAAGTAAAAAAGTCGAATAAAGAACAACTAAATACCAAACATGGTGTAACACTATAAACCAAGATTGAGAGGATCTGTCGGATTTCTACAGAATTGTTGGGAGTAAGAAAGTCTGAAAAGGCCACTAAGCCTATACTCCATTTAAGGAAAAAAGAAGAAACAAGAGTAAACGTTAATTATTTTTAACCCCCATCATCATTATCACTGGTACCACTAGCATTTGTCAGCCTAAATCGAAGCAACTCCCAAAGGCTACAAACAGTTGAGATGAATATTTTAACAAAACTCTCGTAGAGTATGCGTAGAAGTAAAGACATTAAAAGGCAAATTCGCATCAAATATACAATCTTAGCCACCGTAAGTATGAAGCGAAGACTCAGGTCGTAAGACTTCATGGATTAAATGTCAATCGCTGACCCAAACGTTTTTAAACTGGGTTTCAAATATTAAAAGAAAAAGTGTTACACTCAAAGCAGTAGTATCATCAGCCCATAAAAGTAGAACTAAAAGTCAAAGTCTAATTTACACGACTATAAACTGTAAAGAAACTAAGTATTTTGGAAACATCATTAAGAAAGACGAGCTGGAAAAACTACTGACAGCGAGAAGACATGGAAGGTTACGCGGTGGAGTGGAAGATCGCTTACGCTGTCCACTGCGTACGTCCTCAATTGGCCATTCATATGGAAAGCAAAGCTTTGCAACCTGCGATGGAGACATGGTTTAGTAATTGGAAATCTCACAGAAAATTTGACGCCTTTTATTGGCGTAGAAAAATAAATCGCCTATAGTGTTCCGATCAACTGCAATGGAAGTTATCTGCAGGTAAAACAAGGCCGTGTTCCGTTTAAAACAATGGTAACAGTATTTCTTACACTCTAGTGTTAAATCTCTCCTCTTATATGTCTATAGACCCTAAAAAGCACGAAAGCTAGGCAAATCTAGGTACTTACAAACAGGAGTCTAAGAACCGTACTTCCCATCCGATTTCCGAGGCTCGTTAGTCGATTTCCGATCAGGTTAGTCATTTTAATTATCTGGGTTGTACTATCTCATATGGAACTCATATTGATTGGGGTAGTAAGCTAACAAAATTTAGACGCATCTGTGGAACTATTCATAGGTACCTACCTCGAAAATAAAACAGGGAAGAATACCCGAATGAAATTTTATAAAACTGTGGCTGACCCCATATTCCTCTATGCTAGTGAGACATGGACTCTTGGTAAAAGGGACGTGCAGAGGATTCAGGCAGCCGAAATGAAATTTCTAAGAGGGACGCAAGGTATATTTTATCTTGGATCGGAGAAAGAACGAGGATATTAGACGCGATTTAAACATTGTATCATTCCACCACAAGGTTGAAGACCACAGAAGGAGATGGTGTGAACACTTGAATCGCATGCCTAATATCCGTCTACCTGTGACTGCCTTGGGTTATCACCCTACTGGGAAGAGAGATGTCGGTAGACCGAGGAGGAGATGGGTTTCGGAACAGGTCTAAGGCCTAGTCCTTGGAGTGTTGGTGATGATGATGATGATGACGACGACGACGACGACCATGATGATGATGATGATGATGGTGGTGGTGGTGGTGGTGGTGGTGGTGGTGACTAAGCACAACTTTGCACTTTTCTGGTCAGTCAAAAATTAAAGGCTAAAAGAGATAAAAAGAGATAGTCAGAGAGGGGAGAGAAAGAGATAGAGAGACAGACAGACAGTAAAAGTGATGAGAGGGAAGAGTGTAAAAGTGAGTGCAACAAAGAGAGTGTAAATGATTTATTTGCAAAAGTCATAAATCTCTGACGTGACATGAGGGATCATACGCTATTGTGTAAATGAATGATTACAGCGGGCAACAACGTTAATGGATTCCAGACGAAGGTTGTCAGATAACGTGTGAAGCCCTACGCCACGCACACAGAATGTAACTACGTATAATACCGTCTGATAAATACGTTAAGGTCTGAGCCTTCATATGATGTGAAGACTACACGTCTTGAAAAAAATGGGCAAGTTCAGGAGAAATATATATCTATTCAATATAATAGTCGATGATAACTATATATTGATGTACTATAATATAATAGTCGACGATAACTAATTTAGTTGTAAACTAAACAAAGTAAATTTTGGACACGCTGAATAAACTATAAGACAGATAGTACATTTGCTGTTATTGGTATAATACTTAGTATTCAGAAAAACTAACAATAGAGTTGTACCACAAATAAAATTTGCAAACCTACTGTAAGTAATTTGATTTTCGTTTTGACAGCTAAGAAAATATCGGTATGGAGAACCATACATGACTTCCATGTTCTAAGATTTATATTTAAAATCATATTCGAAATGAAATATTACCATAGAAACAACTTCTTTCTACTTATTGCTTCAGCCTTAACCACGGTATACTGTGGTCACTAATGTATACCACCTCACGTTTTCGCACTCGATTTTCACTGATGATGGCAGTTGATGGACTGCCGAAAAGTCTGGTTTTGCAGAAAACATTGGACTACAGCTAAACAGCCCGGGAAGGAATTTTAACAAAGAACTACTTCTTTGGTGCCGATAACGTAGTACACATATAAAAATTCTCCCCTCCCAATCAACTATAATTTTCATTAATAGAAAATTACCCCCACCCCGTTCACCTAACCTCTTCATTTATAGATATTTCATCTACGTTTCTACAGTGGATTATTATGATCTTCTTATTAGGATACATTATTTATCAAAATTAAGTACTTTACTCTTGTTAAAACATAAAACGTTGCAGGTAAACTACCCCTTTATCTTAACCGATCTTCACCAAAATCAATAGACCTTCAGTCCTCTACAATTCAGGGAAGCATGCAAAAAAATATTTGATTCAGTTTGAATGTGCGGCAGTTATCGTTCGTCAAGGAAACATTTCTCTTGTTACAACATAAAATGTTGCAGGTAAACTACCCCTTTCCCTTAACCGATTTTCACGAAAAATTGCGTTCTCTACAATTCAGGAACTGTGAGAGTGAACTTATGCAAAAAATTATTTGATTCTCTTTGAATTTACGACAGTTAACTTTCGTTAAAAAAAAATTACCCTTCTTAAAACATAAAATGTTGCTGGTAAACTACCCTATTCCATTAACCGATCTTCACCAAAAACAATAGGTCTTGAGAACTCTACAATTCAGGGCTGTATGCAAAACATTATTTGATTCTCTTTGAATTTACGGCAGTTATCGTTCGTCATAGAAAAAATTACCCTTGTTAAAACATACAACGTTGCAGGTAAACTACCCCTTTCCCTTAACCGATCTTCAACAAAATCAACAGACCTTGAGTTCTGTATAATTCAAAAAGGTATGCAGAAGAGTAGTTGATTCTGTTTTAATGTACGGCAGTTATCGTTCGTCAAAAAAAAATTATCCTTGTTAAAACATAAAACGTTGCAGGTAAACTACCCTATTCCCTTAACCGATCTTCACCAAAACCAACAGGTCTTGAGAACTCTACAATTCAGGGCTGAATGCAAAATATTATATGATTCTGTTTGAATTTGCGGCTGTTATCGTTTGCCATAGAAAATACCCTTGATAAAACAAAAAACGTGGCTGGTAAACTACCCCTTTCCGTTAACCGATCTTCACCAAAAACAATAGGTCATTAGTACTCAACAAATCAGGGCTGTATGCAAAAACGTATTTGATTCTGTTTGAATTTGCGGCTCTTATCGTTTGCCATAGAAAATACCAATTTAAAACATAAAACGTTGCAGGTAAACTACCCCTTTCCCTTAACCGATCTTCACAAAAAACAATAGGTCTTGAGAACTCTACTATTCAGGGCAGTATGCAAAAAAGTATTTGATTATGTTTGAATTTGCGGCTGTTATCGTTTGCCATAAAAAATACCCTTGTTAAAACATAAAACGTCAGGTAAACTACCCCTTTCCCTTAACCGATCTTTACCAAAATCAACAGATCTTGAAAACTGTACAATTCAGGGCTGTATGCGAAACATTTTTTGATTCTGTTTGACTTTGCGGCTGTTATCGTTCGCCAAACAAAAAAAATTACCCTTGATTAAAAAAAACCGTTGCAGGTAAACTACCCCTTTACGTCAACCAATCTTCACAAAAAACCATAAGTCGTGAGTACTCTACAAATCAGGACTGTATGCCAAAAATTATTTGATTCTGTTTGAATTTGCGGCTGTTATCGTTTGCCATAGAAAAAAAATCTATAGACCTAGACACACAGACACTTTTCGAAAAACGACTTTTTTCATGTTTTGAGTGTAGTACAATCAGAATCTGTAATAATCTCGAACACGATTTTTTTTGCCATCACCATACTTCCATTTCCTTAAGGAACATGGAAGTAAAATTATAATGAATATCAAGCTATTATGACATTTAAAAAGAGAAGCCTTCAGTCACTTTTAGCGTTATACTTTAGATTATGGATTACAAATATGGGAAGTGACTAGAAAAACGATGCACTAAACAATACCCCTCGAATGTTTATTCCCTTAAGTTAAACACAGGAACTGACAATTATTTAAGTATATATTGTCGTCCTGCACTTATACATAAAAACTAATAATATAATTGTAAATATTATTAGTGATAGTTATTAATTAATAAATAGTTATTAAATAATATTATCATTTTATTTACAAACCTCTGATGATACTGATGTGTTTCAGTGAAACGTGCGTCAGGTATTGAAATGGCAAAAACATAATATTGTTACGTCACTACAGTTGTACATAACTAGTGTCACATAACTAGTGTCACATAACTAGTGTCACATAACTAGTGTCACATAACTAGTGTCACATAACTAGTGTCACATAACTAGTGTCACATAACTAGTGTCTCATAACTAGTGTCACATAACTAGTGTCACATAACTAGTGTCACATAACTAGTGTCACATAACTAGTGTCACATGAAAAGTGTTATGTAATTACATAACAGTCTACGTATTTCTTGGATGTTCCAATGGAATCCGGCTGCAATGTTGTGTGCGTACGTGATCTCAACATGCGTTAGCGGGACCTTTCTAGATTCCGCCGCCCGCGCGCACTGTGTCAAGCCCGCAATCGATTACGCTCTAGTGTAACGCTGATGCGTAGTGTGTGGAATGTTCTGGGTCTTAGCGGGGTATAAATACAAGACTTCAGCGACGCTTAGTTCAGTTATTGTCGGGCATATTTACACAGTGCGGTTCGAAGTATTGTGGCGAAGTGTTATGTGTTTTATAATTGTGCGGGACAAAATTGTAATGCAATTGTGTTTTATATTACTTGGCATTTTTATTGCGTGTCAACAATTTTTATTTAATTTGTTGTAAGAGACTATCTTGTTGATTACAAACTGTTTAATTGTGATCATAAAAGCTGGTGATTGGTGACGTAATTGGTGTGTTGTATTTTGTTTTCCACTGAACCATACGACGATCAGCAGACCGCTGTAACAATATACAACTTGTATAAGAATCTATATTGAATAATGTCATAATATATTAATGATAAATAACATTAATGCATAATAATTGTTATTTAGTGATTATTTACGACTTATAATTCTAATAAGAATTACTAAAAACACTAAAAATAAAAAATATAAAGAAAACTGTACTGTCCTATGGTTACGAATTATGGACGGCAACCAAAAGAAAAGAAAGCAAAATACAGGCCACGGAAATGGCGTTTTTAAGAAGAGTTAAAAAGTGTTCTAAACTTCACTGTGTAAAGAACAAGGTCATAAGAGAAAAATTGCAAGTTTTAACGTGAATGAAAGATTAAAAGATTATAAACAACGGTGGATAGAACACTTGGAGAAAATGCCATATTCATGACTGGCAAAAAATTCTGGAAATTGAAACTTATGGGATACAGGTGTGTGAGTAGACTCAGGAAGATACGCCTGGAGGATATTTGAAGGCTGAACAGGCAGCACCTTGCCTTTCCAGTCATGTGAGGATGATGATGAATAGAAATTTATTTTGATTTCAGTAAATGCTCCTGAAGCCGATTTCTGTTTGTCCCATCACTCATTACTATATACAGTACTCCATTGCCTACTAGCCGCTCTTCCGATCACAAAATTAACCCCAAACTTAAGGCTCCACTGCCATACCATGGCCTACTCTATGGACAGCTGTCGCTGCTTCTCCCTCTTCCTCCTCCTTCTCCTCTTCTCTGGCCATCACATCGACTATACCATCGTCTGTCATAAACTGGTTTTTTCATCTTCGTCACCCCCCAGCCACTTGTTTACATCATCCGTTATCAAGTCGTGCGTTTTGTCTACTAGTTTCTCAGCAGTTGTATCTCGCAACTCGTGCAATTCAGCATGTGAAGACATTTTGCACTCACGAACTTAAATTACGTAAACACAGCAAATAATTACACCAAGAAAAAAACTGCAAATAAACGGCACTGTGCACAGCGAGGTGCAACTGACGTCTATGGTCAGTGACCTGTTTCATCTCCCGCGCTCGCCAGCACCCGCCTGACTACTGGACGGGCCGGACTACCGTAGTGCCGGATTACAGAGAGTGTACTGTATATGCTCCATCCACTTCTTCTTGTCTTTGTTTAACGACGCGCTTCCAACTCACTCCTTGCTGGGCGATTCCTTACTTTGTCCTCCCTAAAACATAGATTATTTCCCAAAGATAACTTTTCTCATACAGAGTTATTCTACTCAAATCTCGTCGTAAAATCACCCACAATTACAGAAGATGATGAAACATAGGAATCGCCACGACTTTGTACCACTGTATTTGGATTATCCTTCGTGTTTTTCCTTGATAACTTTTCATAGTCATTCTTGTAAGCGATTTAAATTAATCTGTTTTATTTCTAACATCTTAATCCCTCTCATAAATGACATTGCATCCTAGATACTGAAAACGTGAGATTTGTTTTAAGTGTCTTATCATTTAACGCGGTCATTTGACTAAATTATAATTATTTCATTAAAATTTAAAAAAACGGTACAATGCATGAATTTTTTATTGTAATTTCGGACACACACACTATTTAAAACGAACACAAATGAGGGAAAAATGAATGTTGGGACTAGCAGCGCAGATGCTGCAACGTTATGTGTGGTCTGAACTGTAAGCTGTCAGAGAACAGTCACTTGAGTACCAATAGACATGATGCAAACGACTAGTCTAACGCAACATTACTTGTGAATCGCTCTATAAATGCTTTGTTTCAGTAGTAAAATGCTAACTGTCTGGATACAGCGTTGTAAAACCGACCTAGTTTAGTCTCCTTATGTGTCCTTACAGTGTAAGTAGCATTTAGATAGCTACACTGACTTTAACGGTTAAAACAGCTGCTCGAAGTAAATAAAAAACAAAATAAAAGGACAGATATTTATTTTTATGTGAGCATAAGCATGCAGAATTAAAAAAGTCTACAGTAAATATTATCCTTCAGTGAACAATTCATTCCGAGCCTATTGGCGAAGATTCAGTTACGATTTCTTAACATGATTAGGCTACTAGTCCAGTCACAAAACACATCCAATCTGAAAAGCTAGGTTCTTTTCTGCAGGGGGTTACCACGTTACCACATCTTAGCCGAGAAGCTCAGTTTTAGGGCAGCAGAGACTTGTCGTCACGTTTCTCCTTCTGAGAAAGGACCAGGTGCCTTCGCATCCCTTCTTTTTAATCCCGGTCGCTTTTTAATATCAACATTACCCACCTGTTTGAAGACGGCCTCAAGAAATAGACGCTAACGAAGAATACGAGCGCAGAAGACAAAGGCAATAACTCTCTGCGGAAGACGTTGTTTAAACAAAAATATTAAAAGACATAAATAGTTCCTGAATCAAGTTTCTTTTTTTCGGTATATTGGCCTTTATGTCACATATAAATATGAACGATAGTGTGGGCCGAAAAATTTTTTTTTTTTCAATTTGTTATACCTCGAAAAACTTGCCTCTAGTAAAATTAAAAAAAAAAGAAATAACAAATCGGTTAATATCTTCCGGTCCTAATATTTTACTTATCTGTCCTAGGGGCCAGTTTTCGTAGTATAGCAGATTAAAAAAAAAATTTTTAATATTTTTCGGCTCACCCTAATGAATGAATATGTTAGGTATAAGAATTAATAAATATCAAGCCGTGAGGGAGGGGATATTAAAGTTTTAGAAACGAAGCCAGATTGGAGACACAAGTCACCTTTGACTGTCCTGTAGGGCTTCCAGGAGAGAAACATACACGTCGACATAGGCAAACATATAAAGACTGAAAACATCAAAAATGTTTCAGAAACATCGGATAACATTTTTCAGAATAATTAAAAGATATAAGAAAGAAGACACAACAAAGAAGCGCAACCACGTGGACTGAATTGAATGTGGAGATATTAGAAGACAATGTGGAGCGTATAAGGTGAATTGAAAAGAACAGCAGACCAGAACGGATGTTAACCTGATAACTAGAATTGATACAAAATTTATCTTGACTGTTTTCAGTCTCTATCTGGAACATGTCAAAGCAACTCACTTCACAACAATTACCGTTCTACCAACCTACGACAGTCTGTAGAAATTGTGTCAACTGAGATTAGTTTAACGTTAACTAATTGATTTATTCGTAACGGTGAAACCAATAGAACCAGTCAGAACCTTTAGATTACTTGGCTGCGACGTACCACTAGTGTAAAGTTGATGTCGAGAAAAACTAGAAAATGTGCGGCACAATCGATAAGTCGCTTAAATTAAGAAACTACACGGCTTTGTTAAAGTTCTACAAACTTGTGACTGTGGCCTATGATTTATGTTGAATCAAAACCATGGACCTTAAGTACAAGAATTTGTTGTTTAATTTAGTGTGATGAGTTTTCTAAGGTTGATCCTGGGGGTAAAGGTATAGACTTGAAAAAAGGAAGAGATAGCCTTAAAATTTACATAATTTAAACGAAAAAATTGGAGACTACAGCAAATGGTGGAAAAACAGAGGTTTGTTCTAAACAAGATCAATTTAGAAATTAAATATAGCAAATGGTGGAAAAACAGAGGTTTGTTCTAAACAAGATCAATTTAGAAATTAAGAGATTAGAGAAGAGTTAAACATATACAACGTAAATGACAAAACAGAGTTGCATAGAAGAAATTGAAAGGACCATCTGGAGCGTATAGATAATCGAAGACTGCCAAAAGCGGCAAGTAGATACAAACCAGCTGGGATAAGAAGTGTAGGGAGAGCAAAGAAAAGATGGGAATAAACCCTGTGAAGCCAGAACAGGTCACTAAGGCCTGATCCTTGTTGAAGAAGAAGAAGAAGAAGAAGAAGAAGAAGAAGAAGAAGAAGAAGAAGAAGAAGAAGAAGAAGAAGAAGAAGAAGAAGAAGAAGAAGAAGAAGAAGAAGAAGAAGAAGAAGAAGAAGAAGAAGAAGAAGAAGAAGAAGAAGAAGATAATGGCAGGCAAAAAAGGTAAATTTATCAATGAGATTTAACACACTAAACGCTCACATGCTTTTGGAAAAAGAATGTGAATAAAATGTAAATAATATACTATTTGTTTTAATTAATTTGGTGCCGTTGAAAATGATTTTAGACAGTTGTTGTTACCGATACGGTGTTTACAGTGACACCATAACAAAACTTGTCGGTTCCAACTTTGACGTTACTAAATCAGTAACTTCATACTTTAGCAGCACTAATTCAAGTATTGTTACCTGAAACAACCAGTTGGAGCCAACTTTAATCAGTCTGTAAACATCAAACTTCTTCTTCACCGAACGCAATATCATAATGGCAGAGCGGAGCAAAGCCGCTTACACTGACTTTGGGGGTAGAGGTTATTAAGCAGCGAAATAGAGCAGTTTGGATGCTATCAGCAAAACAGCTTAAATTTTCATTTTGCTCCTGAATACAACTTTCAATAAAGTCTGCATTAGAATTTCCTCTATTATATTACTATTTTACAACACTAAGCTCTATTCCATTTATGTTCTAATATATCTTCATGCGTATCAAATCTCGGTTGAAATTATTATTATTATTTCCATAATATTACAATGAGTAATACGACCTGTCAGAGTACTCGATACGACCTTCCCCGCCTACAACAACAAACAAAAGCGTTTGTACGTTTGTTAAAAATTACTAACAAAAGCATGTTGATAATTCCAGATAGCTATAACAGAAAGTAAGAATATCTGCTTGAAGAAACTATACCAGCGCGCGCGCGCGCGCGTGTGTGTGTTATGTGCGCTTGTGTTCGAGCGGGTAGCGTATGCAAAACGTTATTTGTGGAAAAACCAAAACATTAAAATTACTTTTAGGTTACCTTACATTAAAACCATACATAGAAAAGAAGACAGCCAAACTTTCTAATTTGAAATTTTAATAATCAATTAATTTTCTTTGCAATATTTAATAAACCGTTGATTGATTCTTTTACTATGTTTTTAATTAATTATTTCATGTCATCAACGTGTCACTCCTCTTGCTAAAAATACGTTTATTGTGCGACCACATGTACTTAACGCAACGAACGCACAAAACTCCTACGTCCTGGCCGGTGTATAACACTGTATAGTTGCATTTGGTACATGGACAGAAGTGTATTCATTTTATAATGCTTGTAACGTTGCAAGTATATATTTCTTACCAAATCAATTTATTTAATCAAAATTCATTAAGCAACGCAAAGTAATTTTAAGAAACATTTCTATTAAATTCCAGACGTAATGATAAATGTAGAAATGTAAAGCCGTTTAAAATTCGTTAGGCAAACCTATTACAGCTGGAGCTGGCGTACAGATGTCATTAGGAGCCCATCTGTGCCCCGCTCTATATAATAGCGTTATACCCCTCCTAACCTGACGCAGTTCAGTCCCACCGTTTTAATGAAGTTATTTCAATTAAATCAATAACGAGAAATGAAACGATGGTGAGCTGCAGAAATCTATACTTAGATTAAATATATTGTAGCAGAAATACAATTTTTACTTCCATGTTCCATAAGGAAATGGAAATATGGTGATGGCGAAAAAAATCATGTTTGTTAAGGGCTGATTCTGATTGTACTGGCCTCAAAACATGAAGAAAAGTCACTTTCTAAAAAGTGTCTGTGTGTAGAATTTTTTATGCCAAACGATAACTCCCGCAAATTCGAGCAGAATCAAATACTTTTTGCATATGTGCCCGAGTTGTAGAGAACTCGACGCCCATTGATTTTGGTGAAGATCGGTTAAGGAGAAGGAGTAGTTTACCTGCAACGTTTTACGTTTTAGCAAGAGTAAACTACTTAATTTTTATAAATAAAGTATCTGAAAAGAAGACCATGATAATCCACTGTAGAAAGGTAGATGAAAAGGGTAGTTGAAGGGGAAGGGGGTATAATTTTCTATAAATAAAAATGATAGTTGAAGGGGAAGGGGATAATTTTTTATATGTGTACTACGTTATCGGCAACAAAGAAGTAGTTTCTACGGAAATATTTCACTTCAATTTGTCAAACATAAAACTCGATTTACAAGGTGGGGTATACTTCTTTAGAAATTATCGAACCTAATTCAAGTAAATGATTTCAAATGTAAATCTCAGAACATGGAAGTCATGTATGGTTCTCCATACCGATTTTCAAATATCCAAAACAAAATGAATATTTTTACAAAAATAAAAACTACATATCAAAAGAAATTGAAATATTCACAAAAATTGTAAAATTTTAATTATTCGGTTTGTGATATTACGTACAAGAAAGATTGTAGTATTGAACAGAAGTTAAATACGAAGCATGGTTTTTAAGTGGCAAACATCTCAAGTTTGCATCAAATCCAAATGCGGCACCCATTTAGCATTAGATTTTTTTGACGTCATGTTCATGAGTTAAAATATAATACACAGGCTCATTGAAAATGCTTAGATCTTATAAATGTCATCCACTTTCAACTCGTCGACCTTCCGACACCGGCGTACAAACTTTGTTTAATATCTGGACTTTTTGTATTTGGGAGGAGGGGGAGATTGTCCACTGCGGGGATCTTCAGTCAGCGTTTGAACTCAAGTCCCCACTTATAAACCATTAGTTTTGAAGATACAGTCTTAAAATCGATTTGCCATTTTGTTGTAAATTTTCGTTTTAACAAAGAATTCAATCACAGTTTGGGGTGTTTCTCCCGGTTCCCTGGTGAATGTGGACAGCTGCTCCTTCCAGGTAGTCGTCAGGATACCGCCGCTCCTCCTGTGGTTCTTCTTCAGGGTCTCCTCCTTCAGCTCTCAGGGTCGTTGTACGGGTTGAGTACTTCTATGGCAATGTTCAATTTAATTATCAGTTAATTAGGCTACATTGCTCCGGCAACTTGATGTGTTCATAGAAACCTAATCGGACAATCTTGAAACTATTACCGAATTAGCACTCGAATAATCATTCGCGCACTTTATTATTAGCGTTCGTAACTCCTGACAGACCTATCGTACTGAATCAGAGTTAACGATTACACGTTATAGAAATCAGCGATCATACCTTTTCTGAGTACTATGGTAGACTGCCTTGCATCTCGTCACGGAACAAATTGACTGATATATTAGCCTATCTGATTGGTCAGAGCTGTTCCCTCACCCTTTCATTACAGTCCAGATAACATTCTACTTGTAAGAAATTGCAGCATAGCCCATATATAATGTAAAACGTGCAAAATAAACAGGTATAATTTTATTACGTTTCTTTTGGGTGATAAAACCTTTTTCTTTATGGAAAACTCATATATTTTGTACCTATATCATTAACAAACTTTACTACCAGATTGGTTTTTTTTTATGCATAATCTGGTATAAGTCTTATGTCAGACATTTGATTTACATAGGAGTTATTTAATTTAATTCGTTTTTTATTGTTAATACGTAAAACAGTTATTCACACGCGCACACGCGCACACGCGCACTCGCCATATGCCTATGCATACGTTCGGACTATTTCACAACACTCATATTGTTTTATACAGTCAAAAATTTACCTAAACTAACAATTCTGACATGATTCTTACTGTCTATAATACAACGTTCCAACACGCAACTTTTACTTTAACTAGTTCTCATTGAAACATGCTATCATACGCTTAAGAGTTACTTTATATGCAAATTCCACCTAACTTATATATATATATATATATATATATATATATTGCAGTGGGTGACATTTGCATATAAAATAATAAATTTCACTCTTAACATTAAAATTTCTTAAAATGAAAATTTCTGTAAGTAAAGACTGAAGGTTCAGATACTGTATAATAGACAATAACATACATGTTAAATTTGTTAGTTTAAGTTAATTTTTGACAATAAAAAAAAAACAAGTTGTGTTGTGAAGTGGTGCGAAAAATGTGTATAGGCATATGGCGAATGCGCGTGTGCGGGTACGTATAACTATTTTACGGGATAATTATTAAAACATATATATATATATTATAACTACACTACTATGCGTTATTGTAATGTAATGTTGTGTGTGAGTACCCACCTGCTGTCTGATCTTGCAGATTCTTCCGACTAGGGCGTGTGGATTTTGGATTTGAAGTTCGCAAGCTAGTAATCTCAAATTATTACAACAACACACATAATGGGTTACTTTAAAGGGGGAGAGTTTTGTGATACTGGTAGGCTTTATCGTACAACAATAAAACACTGTTATATGGGGTAATAAAACGTTGTTTATTACACCAACAACACACAAGAATAGAATGGTTATAATCTTATGAATTTTCTTATAGTCTATACAATGAATCGATGTTTTTCGATTGTTTAATAGTTAAAAGAAACTGAACTCGTTCTTTGCGAGTTAATTGCAATTTAAATTTGACTTTATGAATCGATTTGAATTTAATTAAATTTATTTAATTAATTTGAATCTAAGTGTTCATGAAACAAAATATAAAACTCTAAAATTAATTTGAATAATTAGTTAAAATAAATTAGACGTGACAGTCTAGTTCACGTTATTTCATTTCTAGTGATTCTACTTCTGATCTACTGCAGTATGATCTAAGATTAGATTGTCAGTTAAGATTTGTATAGCGCTTTTATACTACTTCTATTTCTTAACTATAACTTACTAAAGCCTTAAACTGCTATACAGATTATCACAACGAATTTACTTTTTAATTACTAGAGTCTTTGCTTTTTGTTTGGCACCTGAATTATTTGAATTACAATGTTTTAATTTAAAAATAGAAAATTTGATCAAAAAAATAAATAAATAGATTTTGCTTTCCTGTTACTGAAGAGGATGTCGTCCCGATTTGTCCCTCGTCGATTCGAGTCCTTGGTTAGAGAAAGTAATCTGCTTTGAACTGCTGGATTCGGTCGTGGAGTTCAAAATTCGGCAACACTCTGCTTCCCTGCTGTTTGTGAATATTTTAACGTCTGCTGTTGTCTGCTGGAAGTGCGTGCTGTCCCTCGTCGATTCGCACGTTGCACGTCAGCGTGTGTGTGTGTGTGTGCTTCGTTCGAGTGGTCGCTCTGCTCGTCAGATGTTAACCAATAATTTAGACGGCCTCTCTGCTGTATTCTTGAAGTCTGGTCTTGAAGTCGGGTGGATCTCTTGCGTGCTTATGACTAACTGGTAGTACACAATAAGCTTAGTTGATGTCTTGAAGAGTATCTCGCCTTTACGTAGCAATTACGAGCTATACAGATGATCTGTACTTTGTGTGTTCGTAATTGCGTGTGTGTAGACCACGTAGAGTCTTCTTGTTGATCTTCACCACTTTGGCTACTAGACGATCGAAGGACTACGTCTTAACTTCGTGAGTACTGACAGAAGAGTGAATTTTTCCACCAGAAAACACCGCACTAGCCGGGGCTGCATGAAATGATTTCATTGGTCGACGCACTCTCCCTACTACATAAAATTTAGAATTCCCTTGGTCCGTGAGAATGAAGTCTGGTTCCCACAGACGGAGAATAGAATTATTATCTAATATATAATTATCCGGCGGAACCAATTTGTCGCTCAGGATATCCTGTACTTATTTAATTTTGCAATAACTTGGTTGCAAATCAAGTTGTGTGAAATCTAAAATATACAATCTGTCAGAAATTATTATCTTTATAACATAGTAAAATCTCTTTACTGTAACACTATTTTAACAGAAGTTATTTAATTATTTTAATTAACTCTTTCATTTGTTAATTATATTGCATCAAATTTGCACACGTCATTATTAATATCTCGGCAAACATTTTGGCTATATTGGATTTCGCCTTTATTTATTAGTTTCCGAGATATTAATAATTAACAGTTTGGGTGTGGTCGCTTCCTTGTACAGCGAACTGATTACATAATGACCACGTGTGCGTTGCTTTACACAGCATTATTTTCAATGCGCTACATTCAAATGGAGTTTTGACTGTTACTTTTATTTAAATATGGTTTCAGTATGCGGTAAACATATAACCCCAAATAGTTAATATTTGGTTTCGTTATATATTCCCACACCCGCTTTAAAAAAAAAATGAATGTAATAATTACAGTTATTTTTTTTTTCTTAATCATTACACACATATTCTGTAATCATTATTCTTATTAACTATACATTGTATTACTTATTCTGAAGACACGTACACAAGTGTTAATGTTATTGCATTATATACAATTTAACTCTAAATACATGTATTAAACTATCATATTTGCAACTTATTGCGTATAATGTTTTTTAAAACGAGTAGTAGCTTTGTTTATAAACAATGGCACGCGTACAAAGAATTTGCTGACAGCATTTAAAACCGTTATCGCCAGGCGCGCGTCTAATTTATTTACTCGTCGTTGTGTTTCGGTCACGTCCGCGTGAATTTTTACCTCTAGGGATTCCACCTTCCTGGAAACCTCTAATGTTTGCTTTACACAACGGCTTATGTGATCCTTGAACCGGCCCTCCATACGTGTTACTTGTTCAATAAACGATTTTTGCATTGTGGTCTCAAAAACCTTAAACCGTTCATTGATTTTAGTATCGACCGTATTTACTCTTTCAGCGATTTCCGCGACTTTCACAGTTAGCTCTTTATTACTCTCACCGATTTCAACGACTTTAGCGGTTAACTCGTGTACGCTTTCGTCTATTTTCGCGGTTAATTCTTTACTACTTTCTTTATTACTTTGCTTAATCTCGGCGTTTATGTCAGCGTTACTTTGTTCTAATGCTTCGGTTAGACTAACTCTTTGTGCTTCGATTTTAGAAGTTAATTCCGCTATACTGAGCTCAGCTTTGGCTGCACTCTGTTCAAATTTCGCGTTTATATTTTCCGTTAAATCGCGTTTCATTTCCGCGTTTGCTTGTTCCGCTTTAGCCGCGTTTTGTTTAATTTCTTGTAATAACTGTTTAAGCATTTTATCAGTTTCCATTTTAAATAGACAACAATGTCAAATATACACAATTTAAAATACACAGAACAGTTTCAAATACACACAATAACTTTACTGTTGTACAAACACCAGTCACAAAACTGTTTGGGGATTGTTTAGTTGGACGCCAGCTGTTTTACGAGTTAAAACAGCAAAGTTTGTTTTAAAGTGAAAATTAAATTTAAATTGAATTTAATTAATTTTCTCGAGCCCCACGAGATTCGAGCGCCATTTATAACTACACTACTATGCGTTATTGTAATGTAATGTTGTGTGTGAGTACCCACCTGCTGTCTGATCTTGCAGATTCTTCCGACTAGGGCGTGTGGATTTTGGATTTGAAGTTCGCAAGCTAGTAATCTCAAATTATTACAACAACACACATAATGGGTTACTTTAAAGGGGGAGAGTTTTGTGATACTGGTAGGCTTTATCGTACAACAATAAAACACTGTTATATGGGGTAATAAAACGTTGTTTATTACACCAACAACACACAAGAATAGAATGGTTATAATCTTATGAATTTTCTTATAGTCTATACAATGAATCGATGTTTTTCGATTGTTTAATAGTTAAAAGAAACTGAACTCGTTCTTTGCGAGTTAATTGCAATTTAAATTTGACTTTATGAATCGATTTGAATTTAATTAAATTTATTTAATTAATTTGAATCTAAGTGTTCATGAAACAAAATATAAAACTCTAAAATTAATTTGAATAATTAGTTAAAATAAATTAGACGTGACAGTCTAGTTCACGTTATTTCATTTCTAGTGATTCTACTTCTGATCTACTGCAGTATGATCTAAGATTAGATTGTCAGTTAAGATTTGTATAGCGCTTTTATACTACTTCTATTTCTTAACTATAACTTACTAAAGCCTTAAACTGCTATACAGATTATCACAACGAATTTACTTTTTAATTACTAGAGTCTTTGCTTTTTGTTTGGCACCTGAATTATTTGAATTACAATGTGTTAATTTAAAAATAGAAAATTTGATCAAAAAAATAAATAAATAGATTTTGCTTTCCTGTTACTGAAGAGGATGTCGTCCCGATTTGTCCCTCGTCGATTCGAGTCCTTGGTTAGAGAAAGTAATCTGCTTTGAACTGCTGGATTCGGTCGTGGAGTTCAAAATTCGGCAACACTTTGCTTCCCTGCTGTTTGTGAATATTTTAACGTCTGCTGTTGTCTGCTGGAAGTGCGTGCTGTCCCTCGTCGATTCGCACGTTGCACGTCAGCGTGTGTGTGTGTGCTTCGTTCGAGTGGTCGCTCTGCTCGTCAGATGTTAACCAATAATTTAGACGGCCTCTCTGCTGTATTCTTGAAGTCTGGTCTTGAAGTCGGGTGGATCTCTTGCGTGCTTATGACTAACTGGTAGTACACAATAAGCTTAGTTGATGTCTTGAAGAGTATCTCGCCTTTACGTAGCAATTACGAGCTATACAGATGATCTGTACTTTGTGTGTTCGTAATTGCGTGTGTGTAGACCACGTAGAGTCTTCTTGTTGATCTTCACCACTTTGGCTACTAGACGATCGAAGGACTACGTCTTAACTTCGTGAGTACTGACAGAAGAGTGAATTTTTCCACCAGAAAACACCGCACTAGCCGGGGCTGCATGAAATGATTTCATTGGTCGACGCACTCTCCCTACTACATAAAATTTAGAATTCCCTTGGTCCGTGAGAATGAAGTCTGGTTCCCACAGACGGAGAATAGAATTATTATCTAATATATAATTATCCGGCGGAACCAATTTGTCGCTCAGGATATCCTGTACTTATTTAATTTTGCAATAACTTGGTTGCAAATCAAGTTGTGTGAAATCTAAAATATACAATCTGTCAGAAATTATTATCTTTATAACATAGTAAAATCTCTTTACTGTAACACTATTTTAACAGAAGTTATTTAATTATTTTAATTAACTCTTTCATTTGTTAATTATATTGCATCAAATTTGCACACGTCATTATTAATATCTCGGCAAACATTTTGGCTATATTGGATTTCGCCTTTATTTATTAGTTTCCGAGATATTAATAATTAACAGTTTGGGTGTGGTCGCTTCCTTGTACAGCGAACTGATTACATAATGACCACGTGTGCGTTGCTTTACACAGCATTATTTTCAATGCGCTACATTCAAATGGAGTTTTGACTGTTACTTTTATTTAAATATGGTTTCAGTATGCGGTAAACATATAACCCCAAATAGTTAATATTTGGTTCCGTTATAATATATATATAAAGTACATGTGCGCTTGCGTGTGTGCGAGGTTTATAGACTTAAACAGCATCTCGTTTTCTCAGCGCCATTTGAAAGGTCATGCCAATCATAGTTCTCCAGCCCTCTATTTGCCATCGTATCTTTGATCTCAAAGCTTCACAATCTCCGTGAAGGTTCTTTCCGCCTTCTTTCAGCTCAGTCTGTTTTCGACTATCTTTGAATATCCACCTTTTAAAGATGGTCATACTACGTGAGTTGTTTTTCGTCTAATATCCCCAGTATATTCATATTTTCTTAATTCGTTTTTTGTAGCGTGTTCCATTTCTCAGATCAATAACATATACTGATTATTGTAAATAAAATATACTGAAATAGAATTATATCGAGTGTTTGTTAATTCATTTACAAAACTCTGAAGATACTGATATAGGCTATTCAGTGAAACATACGACAATAGGAATACATTACGACTACTTGCAGAAGTAATTATATTTGATAATACAGTATTTATAATATTGTATTTTGTTCAAGAGTATATTTCCGAATTATTCATTACAATGTTTTAACAGTTTATTTTACATTACTTTTATCTTTAAAAATATAATGTGTAAATAAATAGTAATATATAATTACTTAAATCTTCCGGGCTGAAAGGCCGTGGTCGAATGCTTGATGTAGTGTAGCTAGACGTTTCGGCCACACCACCGGTGGCCATCTTCAGTATCAAAAATGTTCGTATTTAGGTGGTATGCCGAACAAAGTCGCCCAGTGAACTGGGAACAAGCAACAGTGAGAGAAGGCTACGCTGTTTCTATTTATAACTTTTTGGCCGCTTAAGGTGTATATAACGCGAACCAATCAGAAGCCAGTTCATCATTCTCCACTCTGATTGGCCGTGGAAAATAGACCATGCCAGACACTATTTAAAGAGATGCTTTCCCCTCGGCGGTTCATAGCGACGGACGCATTCTTATGAATATGGATGGACTCCAGATGCAGGCGAGTGAAGTAACCCCGGACAGAAGACAACACGCGGGCTTCATCAAACATTACCCGGTGATCGTCGTGGGAAAGAGCGTGTTCAGCAACTGCGGACTTCTCCGGCTGGCCCAGGCGGCAGTATCTCCGATGTTCTGAGAGGCGCGTTCGGACACTACGCTTCGTGGTGCCAATGTATTATACCTGGCCACACGTACAAGGAATACTGTACACCCCGCACGACGAGAGCGGATCCCTGGCGTCTTTTACCGGTCGCAGGATCTGATGGATCTTTTTGGTTGGCTTAAAGATCGTCCTGACGCCCCGTTTACTCAGCAACTTGCCGATGCGGTCAGTCATCACTGTTGCTTGTTCCCAGTTCACTGGGCGACTTTGTTCGGCATACCTCCTGTTTCGAACATTTTTGCTACTGAAGATGGCCACCGGTGGTGTGGCCGAAACGTCTAGCTATACTACATCAAGCATTCGACCACGGCCTTTCAGCCCGGAAGTTTTAAGTAATTATAGTGACACCGGCCGTGAAAGCCTACGTACTAAAATAGTAATATAATTGGAAAAATACTATTTATAACAGCTGTTTTTATATACCTAATTTATGTTATATATTTTTTTAATTGGTATAACTGAAACATTCTCAAAATAGATATTATTTTGTTTGGCTAAAAGAACTGATTTTAAATTTCTGCTTTAGTAGGAAATTAATTTTAATAATGAGTTTTTTAACCGCTATTGAAGACTCAAACTGTTAAACCACACTCATTTTCTCTGATTCACTCTGTTTGACATATGACGTCACTGTTACAGTAGTGACGTAGTAAGACAAACACAGCCACCGCTTACAACTCATTAAGCGAGACGCAACATACATACGTACATTTCACAATGTCGTCTTAATACGTGTCCTTAATTCCCACCAGAAAACAACATCGTATTGTCTCTCACATGATTTAGCAGAAGTACCCCAAAATGTGCCTCATTTATTTTCCATTTAAATTTAAATTTCGTGCAAAGCAAATTCTACACACAATAGTCCAGTTCACATTACCTTTGGAACACACGGCTCCAATTCACTGCGCAATATGACACGAGGTTTGGAATTCAAACAAATTCTCTGCCATAACACATACTAATTTAATACGCGGTGTTCATTGACAACAAAGGCCATGGCTCCATAACCCTTCATGGTACCTGTCCTGTTCTAAGAATCGATTCCATTCGTTCCTATTATCCTTTATCCTTTTAGTTTATAAATTTAGAAGTATTTTTTCACGTCCTCCTCTAAAAGATCCTTCCATACGATTCTTGATCTTCACTTTGATTTTTATACTTTATTCTCTCTCTTCTTTTACAGAACGCGATTCGGTTTAGTCAAATATTTTTAATTAGCAATGCTTGCTAAATATCTGCGGGGAGGCTTTGAATGTGTCCAGATATAGAAGACTTGGAACTGTACCTCTTTGCGTACCCGCAGTACATTTTCGATGTTTTTAATATGCGATCGTATCTATATATTACGATGTGGAAAAGAAGAAGTGTACTAATTGTAACTTGTCATTTCTTAATGTAAAGCGAAAATAGGTTGTTTTCATTTGGGAGGTTAGGTAACAATGGTTTTGGATTTTTAGTTTACTACTGAGATAAATAAAAACCATGGTTGAGAAAGACACTACGTTTAATGTGTATATACAATGCTTGTAACACAGTAACACTTAAACGTTTTCAAGTTGACAAATTAACTAAACTACAACAAGTAATGTAAACTGAAGAGTACAAATATTTATGGTTAATGGAAAAAACAAAAAACACAACGTATTAAGGAATGACAACATACGCTCTACATATAGTATACATAATGGACGTTTATTTTTGGTTAGCCACGAAATGAGTGTTTGATGCAAACATTGCCGAAAAACAACACCTCGCCTTACTTTCGAGTTCGGTGGCTTTCCAGTGGTCTATTCACACAATGGGCATTAGTCAGGAAAATGAATACTAGTGGAAAAACGAGTTCTACCGAAAAAAAAAACAGTTCTGCCACAAAAAGTGACATTTATAATAATAGACAAGTAAACCCCGCTTTGCTTGGAGTTAAATTTTTCGTGGTTTTAACACACAAAAAAACACAGTTTTACATTAAACTCGTACTGATTTCCACGTGTCATTTCAGTTTTCATGTTAACCTAACAACATCAATTTTTGGCGTTATAGGCACGCGCCGCTGATATATTACTGCTACAAACGTTTTCCATTGACAAAATTACAAACAAAACCAATTGAAATTGCCCGCCAACTATTTTCCAACATACAAAATTAAAATTTGTATCATTCTTTCACCTACATAAAATTATGTGCGATATTCACTACATATCAAAGCCAAAAATCTCATAATCTGAATATGGAAAATAACTGCGGGTACGCATAAATGTACAGTAACTGAGACTTTGTGTCTGTCCACATCATCTGTTTGTTCTTTGGTCTATACATTTCGTCTTCCTCTTCTTTCTTTTTCCTTTATATTGTGTATGCAATAAAGCAATTCCTTTTTAATAGTTGTCCTAGTTAATTAATGTTCTTCCCTTAATACAGTTAAATCATTTTTTCTTTTCCCTGTCTGCCTTATTACTAGCTCTTTTCTATCGTATATCACTAACCTGGCAATGATATAGGATGTTTCATAAGATGGTCCCCACTAAATTAACACATGCTAATATGACTAAAACACGATAAGAATGTTGCATTATTTATTCGAGTGATTTATATAACTCGCAAGTGATTGTTATCATTTTTGTCATTTATTGCGTCATGTTGTTCTCATTTTCCAAACCATCCACTGAGTCCACGTATGATGGTACTGAATCACACGTAATGTATTCCTCAATATCTTGTTCAGTAAGATAATTTCTTAACATTTTTTTAGCTGCAGGAAAATACATAGGTAGTAACTATTTGAAAAATTTATGTTTTTCTAGCACATTTTCATAAAAAATGATACATTATGATAAATGTCCGACACAGTGCACATTATTATCATACAGTTTTCTCATGGTATTTCTTTGTGTAGAAGAAAAATAACTTTATGCAAAGAAATGTAGTCAGTCAAACTACGAAAACATCCAAACCATATGTTTGGTTTATTCGCTACACCGTAGTCCGGTATGCATAGTGATGCAAATTTTACATGTAAAATTACTTGTAACACCACCAAATATTCTTTTCACTCTTAGTTCATTATATTGTTACGTAATGAGGAAAACTGTTACGTAATACGGAACGTTCTACAAGTTTCTCGAATATTCCAGCTGTAATGTGTGTGTGCGTACATAATGCTGGTACTTTGCGGTGAAAGACAATTACGCGTCAATTATCGGGTCTATACCGGACCATACCGGTCAGCGCAGTGTGTTCAAGGACACTGTTTCAAGTGGATTCTCGAGAGCGCCTGTTTGTTTAACAAGTCACCAAAAGTGACAGATTATTCTGGAAATCAGTGGGGTATAAATACAGCCATTCAGCGGCGGTCAAGTTAGTTATTGTCGGGCGATTGCACGGTGCGATTAAGTGGCGATTTAAACAGTGCGGTTCGAAGTAATGTGGCGAAGTATTATGTGTTTTATAATTGTGCGGTACTCTATTAGTGAACATTTTTATTGCGTGTGAACAATTTTTATTTGATTTGTTGTAAGAGACTGTCTTGTTAATTACAAACTGTTTAATTGTGATAATTAAAGCTGTTGATTAGTGACTTAATTGGTGTCCTGTATTTTGTTTTCCACTGTACCATACGACGATCAGTAGACAGTCGTAACAATATAAAGAAAGAATGACAAATCATACACAAACAGCCAAATATAAATAATAAATACAGTTAACAAAATAATAACAAAAAGTTCGGAAGGTTAGAAAAACGTGATGCACTGCGACAGAAAACAACCAATTAGGCAAGAAATCTTGTTCAGATCTACAATCTAACAGCTAGTCCGATCTAATGAAGAACTAGGAAACTACTTGGAAGTGGTGACACACAAAACACACCACTGTGCAAGGTAGAATAAAATGAAATACAAGTCGATGCATTTTTTGCATCACTGTGCAGCAAGAGATACTTTGGAGATGATGCACTATTTAAATCACTATGCCGCAAAGTGTTGAAACGTACTTACAAAGACAATAAATATTGTTTGTATGCGCACGTGTGTAAAGTAACAACACGCGTCAAGGGGCCAATACATTTGACAGCGGAGGGAAATATGACAGCGTCACTTTGGTACTAGTGTAAAGTTACTGTACGCCGGTATTGTCACAGCTGTGAAAAGGGTTTGACAGCTGACGTAGTTGCAGAGCGGTTAATGTTTGACGCGCAGGCACATGTGAGTACAGAATTTCGTCTCTGTTGTTCAGCGTATTATATGTTGTAACATTGTAGGCCTACGATAATTATTTAATTTCTATGCTGATAATCACACTGTTTTAGATTATTTAGTCACTGCTTAAAGAAACTTAAATACTGTTACGACAGTCATACGAATCGTCGTGTTGTACAATGGAAACGGAATAACTGACAACAATGAAGTCGCTAACTACAAATTTTGGAACTGTACCTTTATCCATTCCTGCAGGTCGTGTTGTACAATGGAAACGGAATAACTGGCAACAATGAAGTCGCTAACTACAAATTTTGGAACTGTACCTTTATCCATTCCTGCAGGTCGTGTTGTACAATGGAAACGGAATAACTGACAACAATGAAGTCGCTAACTACAAATTTTGGAACTGTACCTTTATCCATTCCTGCAGGTCGTGTTGTACAATGGAAACGGAATAACTGGCAACAATGAAGTCGCTAACTACAAATTTTGGAACTGTACCTTTATCCATTCCTGCAGGTCGTGTTGTACAATGGAAACGGAATAACTGGCAACAATGAAGTCGCTAACTACAAATTTTGGAACTGTACCTTTATCCATTCCTGCAGGTCGTGTTGTACAATGGAAACGGAATAACTGGCAACAATGAAGTCGCTAACTACAAATTTTGGAACTGTACCTTTATCCATTCCTGCAGGTCGTGTTGTACAATGGAAACGGAATAACTGGCAACAATGAAGTCGCTAACTACAAATTTTGGAACTGTACCTTTATCCATTCCTGCAGGTCGTGTTGTACAATGGAAACGGAATAACTGGCAACAATGAAGTCGCTAACTACAAATTTTGGAACTGTACCTTTATCCATTCCTGCAGGTCGTGTTGTACAATGGAAACGGAATAACTGGCAACAATGAAGTCGCTAACTACAAATTTTGGAACTGTACCTTTATCCATTCCTGCAGGTCGTGTTGTACAATGGAAACGGAATAACTGGCAACAATGAAGTCGCTAACTACAAATTTTGGAGCTGTACCTTTATCCATTCCTGCAGGTCGTGTTGTACAATGGAAACGGAATAACTGGCAACAATGAAGTCGCTAACTACAAATTTTGGAACTGTACCTTTATCCATTCCTGCAGTACACTTTCGATGTTTTTAATACGCGATTGTATCGATATATTACGATGTGGAAAAGAAGAAGTGTACCAATTGTAAATTGTTCAATTTCTTAATGTAAAGGAAATATACGTGTTGTTTTCATTTGTGAGGTTAGGTGGCAATGATGCTTTTTTAGTTTACTTCTGAAATACATAAAAGCCATGATTGAGGAAAACAAAGTTTAATGTGTATATGTAATGCTTATAATACAGTAATACTTAAAACAAAGAACCTAACGTTTTTAAATTGGCAAATCCGCCACAACAACAACAGCAAATGTCAACTGGGAAATACAAATATTTATGGTTAATGGAAAACAAACAACACAATGTATTTAGAAATAACAACAATGCTATTTACTTATTAGGTGGTCAATATTCTTTTATGTCGCCCAGTAGTATTTCAAAAATATTACTCGACGAGAATTTCTTGCGGAACATAAATTCAATAAGAGAGCATTTTCTTCTTCTTTTTTCTGTTGGCTTTTAGAATATGCGATCTACCATGGCCGGCTCTAGCTCTACTCATTGCACATAATGGACGTTTTCTGTTAGCTTTTAGAATATGCGCTCTACCATGGCCGGCTCTAGCTCTACACATTGTACATAATGGACGTTTTCTGTTGGCTTTTAGAATATGCGCTCTACCATGGCCGGCTCTAGCTCTACTCATTGCACATAATGGACGTTTAGAATATGAGCTCTACCATGGCCGGCTCTAGATCTACTCATTGCACATAATGGACGTTTAGAATATGCGCTCTACCATGGCCGGCTCTAGCTCTACACATTGTACATAATGGACGTTCAGAATATGAGCTCTACCATGGCCGGCTCTAGTTCTACTCATTGCACATAATGGACGTTTAGAATATGCGCTCTACCATGGCCGGCTCTAGCTCTACACATTGTACATAATGGACGTTTAGAATATGCGCTCTACCATGGCCGGCTCTAGCTCTACTCATTGCACATAATGGACGTTTAGAATATGCGCTCTACCATGGCCGGCTCTAGCTCTACACATTGTACATCATGGACGTTTAGAATATGCGCTCTACCATGGCCGGCTCTAGCTCTACTCATTGCACATAATGGACGTTTAGAATATGCGCTCTACCATGGCCGGCTCTAGCTCTACACATTGTACATAATGGACGTTTAGAATATGCGCTCTACCATGGCCGGCTCTAGTTCTACTCATTGCACATAATGGACGTTTAGAATATGCGCTCTACCATGGCCGGCTCTAGCTCTACACATTGTACATAATGGACGTTTAGAATATGCGCTCTACCATGGCCGGCTCTAGCTCTACACATTGTACATAATGGACGTTTTTCCAATTTGTAACAAACACCAGTACTTGTTGCAAAACACGACAGGTTTGTTCCCTCCCCGCATATACCCGTCGTGCGTGAGTTACGCAGTCTCTCACAGGTATATGGAACCTACAGTTTAACGCCGGATCCAAACGGCATAGTTGGGGAGGTTTTATACTAGGCAGAATACCTCTCGCTGGTTTGCCATCGCCTTGCGAGGGGGAACGGTTGTATCTAAATCAGGGAGCCCCGGTGGGAACCGAACCCGCGCCGACAGCGCAGAAGCGCCACACGCTAGCCACACTACACCACGACCGCTCCAGAATACGATAGATCTTAAAGAATTCGACGGGCAAGGAAAAGTCGGTCTTGACGAAAGTTAAACAGGCGAAGGTGTCTAATCCCTGGAGTAAACAGAAGAAGAACAAAGAAATTGTAGCTGGATACAAAAATTTCATATCGTAATATATTGTCATCCACAATAGGCTTCATCACGCTAAACAAAACACTGAGAAATAATAGCCAAATTATTGTTTTCTTATGTGAGAATTTATCTTTTTTTATTTTTATAAATTATACGACATAAAATTTGTTAACTGAGTAGATGGATTACAGTTAATTCTAAAAAAAATGTAACTGCCTCCAAAATTGTAACAGCAACAATACTGCTTAACATTTATATTGTTATATTTTACTCTCGTCAAAAGAACCGAGATAGTCGTGTTGTAGCTTCTTATCAGTTTTATAACTCAACGTTTCTCCATCAAATTTACTGCCTAACTTAAATCACTGTGACACAAATTACTGTAGAAGAAAGTGTTCCAAGTTATCGCAGACACAATACTGCGCAGCTACTTGAATTACAAACTTTTACGGCGTCGTGGAATTGAGTCTTTGTTTGATACTAACTAACATTACAGCCTTTCCATTACTGTCATTATATCACACTAAGATAAAACAAAGGTAATGAGTAGTAAATACTTGTTTTCTTTTGTAATACTAAATTTGTGAATTATATTATGATTATATTCGAACGTGAAACTAACTGTATACCAGATTGACGTCATAATTTCCTGTATATAAATAACACAAGACGCCAAACTTAGTAAAGTAGCCTATGAGAATCAAAACCAAGGCAACTAGCGAGACTCGACAAAGAGATAGAAGTTACAAACGTTATTAAATCAAAACAGTATTGACATAAATGATTTTCTTCATATAAATTACAGAATAACTGACTCGTGTAATTCAATTCATTTACTGCATACATTGCCTTCTGATTCGTTGTGGTAAAATAATACGTATGATGTCTAATGATAAATTTAAGAAACTTCTTTTTAAGACAAATTACTACGCTAAGATCTTCTGCGGGACTCTTAGTTACTCCATACATCTCTTACCATTTACTCTTCTGCCGTTTCAGTAGGACAACCTTTTCTCTTCGACATAATTAATCGTCTCTTTTTTCACGCCATTATTCTCCTCATTTCCTCGTTTTCAGTATCCCACTTCTTGTCTTGATTTTTTGTTATATACAAGTATGAATGTAGACAGAAGAGAAGAACACTTGGAACTGCATGAATGTGAATTTGGAAGAGACTTGATAGAAAAAGTTGAATTTTGAACGGACTTTACGAAGGAAGGACATCGCTATAGGCGTTAGGAAAAAACCTTCTTGGTATGTATACTTCGAACTACAACTTTCTACAAAACATTACTGAAGGAAAGTTTTGGGAAAGAGATAACGAGGGCGGCTTAGTGTGTGGTACCTGGAAATGTGATAGAGTGTGGTTGTTGTGTGGAGATGATGGGGACCGCAGGGTGTAGGAACAGGTGGCTGCGGAGACAAAGCTTTGCCTTTGGCCATAAGTAAGTAAGTAAGTAGTTCTAGCAATTCTACAGGAGTGGAAAATAATATAGTAGTGTGGGGCAAGAGTCCGCACGGGGCAAGATTCCTAATACGTCGTAGTTACTAGTTTTCTTAATAGATGTTGTAAGTTGGTGTCTGGGCTGTTGAAGAAATGCATTCTGCTTGATGGACACAGCAAACAAGGAGTCTAGCGCCATTACGGTGAGTAAACAGTAACGTTGTTTAATTTTGTGGAAGTTGAAGTTATTTTACAGTGTGATTTAAGAGTATTTATACAACTATATACTTTCTTAATATTTGTTTTCGACAGTACATTATTAAAAGGTAAGTCTGAGGTTACATATCAATTTAAAGTTAGTGGTCAATATTATTTTATTGAATCATAATAAGTCAGCAAAAAGTATAGAACACAGTGGGGTAAGTTTCCGGGGGGCAAGAGTCCTCTTGGTCTCCTGTGCGGAACCTTACACCACACAAACAAACTTCACATTACAATTAAATAAAACTTCCATTAGGCCTACAATTGTTGTTAAGCGTTCCAGAAGTGTGTCCTGGGGAGTCCCGCTGATTTCAAAGTCTAAATTCCAAAGGAAGAAGAGGAATATCGTGTTCCGGGAAAGTTGATTATTATTGCGGAGGTTGTGGGCACCTTTACGAATCCCCCCCTACAGTCGACTGGATCATGTGTCGTCAGTGTAGTACGTGGTGGGAAGAGCCGTGCACGAATTACAGTGGATTGGGCCATTTCGTGTGTGATAAGTGTCAGTAGGACTCTTACCCTACACAGACCGGACTCTTGCCCCAAGGTTGGGCCAACTTTCCTATTTTACGTGCTTTTGTTTTTTAATTTTTTTTACCAAATATTTGTAGTCAAAATTGTTGTGTACTCATTACATTTGTTAGCATATAGTGTAACAAATAAGCCAGTAATTTTCAATAAACGTTATTTTGGTTCAGTAGCTGAGAATTTGTTATTGTATTTTAAGTGCGGAAACTTGCCCCTCATTCCCTTATATATAAATAACAATGAGGTAGTACAGACTTGTGAAAAGAGTAAACAAAAGAAGGCAGAAACTAAATATCCATTAAAGGTTGTCATGTATAACAATTGCAGAAACCAAAAGCAGAATAACAGTGAACGTATTCCACACTCAGGCGCTAAAATGAACATTTACACGCGCACGCACGTGTTCAACAATTGTCTTACTTAGGCTCACAAATTACTAAGATCAACTCCTGCAGCAATGAAATGAAGTCCCGCAACAGGTGATATTACTCCAATGAAAAGCTTTTCAAATCCAGGATGTTAAGCAAACAACTTAAGCTGACTATATACAAAAGTCTTATACGACCGGTAGTAACATACGGATGCAAAGCCTGGATATTAACCAGCACAGACGAGCAACTTCCAAGAATATTTGGACGAAAAGTCTTGTGAAAATCTCTGGACCTCTACAAACTAGAGATCGCTATTGGAGGATTCGAATGAACCATGAACTGGACCATCTGATTCAGGGTGCCGACGTAGTCCGGTTTATTAAGAGTAGCAGGCTTGAGTGGCTGGGCCGCGTAAGGCGAATGGATGACAGAAGAATGGCTAAAAGAAATGCAGATTGGTGACTGGTACAAAAAAGAACTAGGGGCAGGCCCAGAAAGAGATGGTTAGACGACGTGGAGGATGATTTGAGATGCATGAACGTGAGGGGATGGAGACGGATGTGTAATGAGAGGGCGGAATGGAAGAACGTCATTGAGCAGGCTAAAACCCACGCTGCGTTGTAACGCCAGGAAAAGGAAAGGAAAGTACGCGCGCGCGCGCGCACACACATACTATTTTGACAGTTGTCGATTCCTTCCTCCTTTCACCCAAATTATTATTCCCCATCTCTCCGTCTCTAAGATCTCGTGTTTACATTGCCTCGTCCGCTTTATAGCGTAGGGACTTAAAGGCTTCCTTCTTCTTCTTCTCCTTCTTCTTCTTCTTCTTCTTCTTCTTCTTCTTCTTCTTCTTCTTCTTCTGCTTCTTCTTCCCCAAACACTCCGGTTGGTAGCTTTTACTGTCTATTTATCATCCCCGGCTCTTCTTACATTCCATTACCACACCAATCTTTTCTATCCAGTATAACTGAGTACATCTTGTTATATCTTCATGGTCGTTCTTATTTCATCGTTGGTGGCTGTATCCATTCTTTGGAGCTACTCTTCCAGCAGAAGACACCAAGGCAACATCAAGGCATTTCCGTTCATATTATTTTCCCTTTCTTCACGTTTTGGTAATGACCGAGTTTCTTTGCTCCGCACGTCATTATACTATGCACTATGGTATCGGATATCCATTGCCTTGTAAAATGTCTATCCCTAAGTATTAAATGCAGTAGTAATCTAATGAGTCCCTCCTTGTTTTTGTCATAGTCTGTTGTCTTTTTTTTAATATGTGTTAAAATATTACTTCATATTCAAAATCGAACTTTAATTTTTACACTTTACTTGACTTTACTTTTTACTTTTTTTTTTGATAAGTCATTCAGAACGTCTTCTCTGACTGTCATTAAAATGTGAAGGAAGGTTATTAAAACGTTTTGCTTAATAGACTTATTAGAATAAATCAGTATCAATGCGCGGACACACACACACAAGTACATGG
Source organism: Magicicada septendecula (assembly GCA_034769895.1). Taxonomy (NCBI): domain Eukaryota; kingdom Metazoa; phylum Arthropoda; class Insecta; order Hemiptera; family Cicadidae; genus Magicicada; species Magicicada septendecula. The sequence goes on from CM068369.1 coordinate 31,713,636, forward strand.
GAGTAGCTTTACTGTTATTTCTGTTACCGGCCTGATGAGCTGTGAGCATTAATTTTTCAGTCGTTGCACATTAAAGGAGCGAATTATTTCCGCCTGTTTGCGTGCTGGTTTCAAGCTGAGTATACTCTCTCTCTCTCTCTCTCTCTCTCTCTCTCTCTCTCTCTCTCTCTCTCTCTATTATCCATCTGTCTGTCTATCTACATCTCTTTCTATCTCTATCTCTCTCTATTTATCTATCTATCTATATCTTTCTATCTTCCCTCTCTCTCTCTCTCTCTCTCCCTCTCTCTCACTCTCTCTCTCTCTCTCTCTCTCTCTCTCTCTCTCTCTCTCTCTCTCTCTCTCTCTCTATTTATCTATCTATCTATCTCTTTCTATCTTCCCTCTCTCTCTCTCTCTCTCTTTCTATCTCTCTCACGCACTCACCCCCTCACTCTCTGTTAGCATAGAAACTATAGTTGAAAATCAACACGTGCACTCACGGATACAATGAACCACAAACAGTAGAATACACTACATCGATTACATAAGTTTTGCTAATTTAATTTTGCTAATTTGCCTAGTCCACACGATAGGCAGTACAGAAAGCAATAAACAATAATACAATAAAAATCTTTTACTTCTGTTTTGCTACTTTAAATTTCTCCTGTTGATATGGAAAACAGCTTTATTGTGGTGTGTTAAAGTTAAGCAAACCATACAAACGCTATAGGCAATGTGAAGTGTTCTCACATTGCGTGCTACGTCAATTGCATTTCCATTCCATACTATCACTCAAATACCGGCTATTGTTGTCAGCGATACAAGCAATTCACCCACCGATTCATCATCATATATATGGGTGTTGAAATCTTGGCATCTGCTGTTTGGCATGTCGTCGGGTTTCGATTGGACTGCATTTTATAGCATATATTCATTCTCACGCTCGCATTATTCCACCAGTGGTGTGAATACTATCGTAGTGGCAGTGGCAACGCCTAAATGTTTAGACAAATGCACAGTAAAACATTTTGTTTCTTTCATCACGCCCTGTCAATCAAGAAAATCCGTTACGCCGTGTAATATTACAACTCTTTCTAAACCAACCGGTTTACGACTCTTCCTCAACCCATAATACTTTAGTGACCTCACGTCGGCGATTGCCTACGAAAGCACATACACTTTTTTCATCAAATCTTTACTTCTTCCTCTTCTACCCGTCGGGTGTCGAGATCTCGAGAGAGCTCTCCATCTCGTCCTGTCCCAGTGCCAAAACCCTGGCACTGGACCAAACTGCTCCTCTGCCGTCTGCACTCTTCTTGATGTTATCCTCCCATTTCGTTCTGGGCCGTTCTCTTCCTCTTCTGCCTTCTGGTTTTGCCTCCCATGCTCGTCTCAGCAGGTATCTTTCTTCATTCATTCTACAGACGTGGCCAAGCCAACGCAGTTGCAAGCTTTCAATTTTATCATTTAAAGAGATTATCTTCAAATTCTTTCGGATGTTAACGTAATTTCTTTACAGTTAATTTAAATAGTTTTAAATTTATAAACTTAAATTTAAATAGTTCTGTTGTCTTTTAGCGACTCACTTGTAATTCCAAGCAAGGCATGTCTTATGGTAAGTAACATTGTAAACAAGTTAAAGTCTACTCTAAAATCTAAGTATACTATTTGTATTATAGTATTGTTGTTTGTATTAATCTAGATTAGATTACAAGACTTTTGTAAATTATAAAATTGAAAATTCAGAAAAATCAATAAGTTGAAAAAACATTTTTTTTTTTTTATTTTTTAACGTGTTCTGAAAAGAAATTGTGTCAAATCTGGTGTATCCATTCTATTACACGACTAGAAACTTACGATATGTCACTTAATAAAATATATTAACCAATAATTAAGACATCTCTTAATCTAATTTAATCTAAGACATCAATAATGTAACCATAATATTAGGAAAATATTAGGCCCACGAAAAACTTCAGAAGGTTGAAAATTCAGAAGTAATGATGAAATATATCAGAGCATAGAAAATATAACAGAAACAATGAGAAAAAGAAGACTAGTATTTTTTTGACATTTATATAGAATGGATGACAATAGGTTAACAAAGCAGATCTTCAAATATCTGTGGGGGAAGAAGTCAACATCAAGTTGAATTAAAGAAGTCCAAAAGGATTTAGAAAAAATAATATAAACGCTCAAGAAGCAATTGAAAGAGAAGTTTTAAGGTAAAAGTATTAAAAATGGAAGGAGTCTAGGGTAGAAGAGAGAAAAACGCATGTCCGAAGTGGACTGAAGACAGGAAGAAGAGACACAGTGAAAAGATGAAAGAATATTTGAGAAAAATAAAATAACAAAGAATAATGCATTGAAATTGGCATGTGGTCCTCAGATGCCCGATCAAAAAAAAAATAAGACATCTCAATAACAACAGATTAGTTTTGTATCAATTAAATGACGTAAGACAGCTTGAGTAAAAGATTACAAGCGTCGACTATCTAACTACAACTAACTTCGCCTAACTAGCTTCGGCTATCTATCTAGAACTAACTTCGTCTATCTAACTTCGTCTAACTAGCTTCGACTATCTAACTACGTCTGAATTCTTTCAAAAGCTTTAGCAACGACAAAATTCAACACTGAGACAACAATACAGCCTACACAATAGTAATTTACTATGTTTAACCAGCTGCTTATCTCTTCAGAGAGTAGCACAGTTCTCATCTTTTACTTCATTATCTACTTACATTAAAGTAGAAAACGAGCTTAACCAGTACCCGCGGCAGTAATACTACTTAATTGCACAGTTTACGATGTCATAAACTTGTTCGCGTTTTACAATGTGATCGTTAGGCACGACAATTGTTGTAATGTCTGTTGTAAGATCAGAGGCAGCAGTTTCGGGGCCGGAATGCTAATGTCTCCTTACTTTGCCGCTTTGAAACCTAATCACACACACACACACACACACACACACACACACACAATGTTTGAAACAAACACTAAAAACAAATTCACTGTTACTTGATAAAATTAAGTTTTTTCTGCCTCCTGCTGTCTGTATATGCAACGTCTTTTCTATATATATCGTTAACGTGTTCCTAAACATCCTGTCCCCTGCGGTTTGTAACTATAAATAATTATTTTATATATATATATATATATAAACTTTCACTATGAACTTACTTTATGGTTTTATTTCCCCAAACGTTTCAACGTGGTATACGTCTTCTTCAGTGGTAGTAAATACTGAATGTCTTTACAGAGTAACGGTTATGGACTGTAGGTATGTGTGGTGGGGGTTGATGGTGGGAGGGAATTGGCGCTAGGGTTCAAATTGTGTGTTTGAATCAGCGCCAATTCCCTCCCACCATCAACCCCCACCACACATACCTACAGTCCATAACCGTTACTCTGTAAAGACATTCAGTATTTACTACCACTGAAGAAGACGTATACCACGTTGAAACGTTTGGGGAAATAAAACCATAAAGTAAGTTCATAGTGAAAGTTTATATATATATATATATATATATATATATATAATATTTACAAAAGTGAACGAAGAGGATGTACCAACAAGATAATTATAAATAATTGTTTGCTATCAATAATGGGTTCGTCCTCAGGATGTGTTTCGTCCATCTTTCCCCATTTTCTTGTAGTAGACTGTCTCAAGAAGCAGAAGCAGAAGAAGAAGAAGAAGAAGAAGAAGAAGAAGAAGAAGAAGAAGAAGAGTGATATAATTTGCTGTATTTATACAAACTCTGTGAGTTAACAGTAACAGTAAGTTTTTTTTCATCCATTCAACACAACACAGACAGCCCGCTGTCAGAGTGTAATGGATTGCCGGCCATTAACCTTGTACTATCTCTCCCCGCTCTCCACTCCCGCTTAACCCCTCTCGCTTACTCTTACTTAGGCAGTACGTTTGTTTCCGTTTTTATTCTCTGCCAATTCACCAAACAAAATCAATTTATAATTGTTTAAATATGGCAGATGCCTCTTGCTGATGCTGTTGCTGCACTTCGATGCATCAGCTAATTATGTAAAATGTAAGAGTGAAGAGGAAAAGGATACAATATTTTATTCGTTCATACTGACTGTTGTGGTTTATTGAGAAGTGATTACTGTGTTAATTAATGTAAAACTGTAATACGGTGATATTTATTATTGGACAAATTTAAATTATTGTACAAGAATGCTTTATTGATTTACAACAGCTATTTGTGTCTAATTAAAGTTTGTAATTGACGTCATTGGTGTCAGTTATTCCGTTTCCACTCTACAACACGACGATCCGGTGTGACCGTCGTAACAATATAATATTATATATTATCAAATTATGTTTACTTCAGCAAGCTGTTGATATTATTTGTTAATTCACGTGATGTACGTTTCACGGATAGCAGCAGTATCTTCAGATGTTTATAAATCAATTCGTTTATATTATTAGTGAAACGTACGCCAGGTGAGTTAAAAAATAATATCAACAATTTGCAGAAGTAATTACAATTTGATAATATATAATATTATTCAAGAATACCTGTAAGAAACTCGTCGAGTTACTTATAAAGAAATTATATATATAGTGTCTTGAATAATGTTATCTTATTATTATTGAGAGGGATAACTGTTTAAATAGTACGTATAAATTCGATAAAAGTAATGAAAATTACGATTGTTTAATAAATTTATTTATTAAAGGGATTAGAAGAAAGTCAGTGGCTGGATAGAGATTGCTGAAAATTAAGAATCGGAAGACGGCTAAAGGACTTTACGAAGCTATACATATTGATTATTGTAAATAATGAACCTTAGATTATTGTGTTTTGTGAAGAGTAATTATTGAAAACTGAATATAAGTTGCAAATATTGTACAATAAAAATCTGCAATTGTTAGATGTATCACTGGTGATAATTTGATATCGTGCGCTGAACAAAAACGCCATGGATGTTCAGAGTTCAGGAAACAAATTGTTTTAAATATAATTATTTCACTACGCCTCGGAACACAAAACTTTTTTATGGGTAAAAAGGTAAAAGCTTTACCTTACAACCTGAACCGGTTTTCACTTTTAAAAAGCTTCTTCAGAGGTTGCCTTAGATTTTTAAAGGTGAAAACCGGTTCAGGTTGTAAGGTAAAGCTTTTACGTTTTTAACCATAAAAAAGTTTTGTGTTCCGAGTCGTAGTGAAATAATTATATTTAGTTAAGAAACGGACACGTCATGGACAACGAAATCCAAGAAAATTGTTTTAAATATCGAGAGGGTAGTGATAAAACTACCCAAGTACAAGTTTTAATTATGTTTCAAGATGTTTTAAAAACAACATTTTTCATGCATTTCTCTTTTCCTTTTTATTTTTAACAACTATGTAATCAATAAAAAAAACTCTATTAATAATAAGAATTAACCTTATTTTAATAATGAAGTTTTAAAACCTAAGTTTTAATGATGTTTCAAGATGTTTCAAAAACGACATTTTTTATACATTTCTCTTTTTCTTTTTCTTTTTTTTTACAGCTGTGTAATCAATAAAAAACTCTACTAATAATTAATATGAACCTTGGAAATCAGTTTTATAATTTATCATTGCACTTTTAAAACCTTTAATATCAGTTTTTTGTAAATTCACATGAATGAGCTTGGGTAGATTTACCAATAACCCGACGAAATATTCAATACCTTAAATTTACAGAAGAAGTTTTAATTTTGAACAGTACGAAGTAGGCCTATACAAGTCATAGTTTTTGATTCGAAATAAAACTTTTAAACTTTTAGGAACGGCGGCGAGTGCTCGGGAGCTACAAATCAAACTTGGTTTCTCACGACTGCGTCTCAGTAATTCGGTTGCGTCTAAATAAATTACTCGTTGCTGGGTTGTGAGGATAACAGTGTTTGAGTGTTGACCGTAAACTTGTAGTTTGTGTTGTGTTTGTGTGCATGACTTACACAAATGGGCTTTGCAAACTATATTATTATGTTTTTAATATTGTTAGACGGTCTCCCTGATCGTCGTATGGTACAGTGGAAACAAAATACAGACACCAATGGAATCGCTAAATACTAGCTTTAATTAATCACAAATAACAATTTGTAATCAAAAAGGTAGTCTTGTACGATAATTTAAGTTAAATGTGTTGACACGCAATAATAATGTCAAGCAACAGAGTTCCTCACTAAATATAATCCCATAATCACTTTCCAATTGATCCGCACTAAAAAAAATCACTTCACTATAATTGTCTGACAAAGCCAGCCTCTGTCCCTTATGTAGGTGTTCCAGAATAACTTTCCATCCTTACTGCGGCGTGCCAGCATAATGCGTATTTACAAGGGCTCTCCAGAACAATCTGGAAGGTACTTTTGATGCGTTGCCTTATTAAGTAAAATGTGATACTGAAGAAAGGAGGAGGAGGAGTAGGAGGAGGATGAGGTGGTGGTTTAGGAGGTGGAAGAAGAAGAAGAAGAAGAAGAAGAAGAAGAAGAAGAAGAAGAAGAAGAAGAAGAAGAAGAAGAAGAAGAAGAAGAAGAAGAAGAAGAAGAAGAAGAAGAAGAAGAAGAAGATAATTTGCTGTATTTATACAAACTCTGGGGGTTAACAGTAACAGTAAGTTTTTATTCATTCATTCAACACAACACAGACACTACCCGCTGTCAAGAGTGTAATGGATTGCCGTCCTTGACTGAGAAGCTACACCTGCTGGACTAGCGGAGAAATGGATGGATGGACGCTCTCGACTCTTCGAAACCATTCTGTAACAATCGTTACAATATTTAATATTATGTTTCATTCAAGATGTACTTTTCTTACTTGAAACATATTTCGGACATCAAATAATTTGCCCATTTTTAGCCATCTTAGTTTTTGTCTTGTTGAATACATGTGTCCTGGTTGGTTGTTGCTATAAATTGCTATTAGCTTTTGGTTGTTTACATTAATGTTATTTAATGAAGAAATTTGTGTTAGTGGTTGAAATCACAATCAGAATGATCAATATTGCACACCACTATATAAAAATTATTCCGATTAGCGCTTTCAAGCTTCACAGCTCATCGTCAGATCAGGAATAGACAGAAAATATGTAATACCCAACCCTTCACCCCTCTCCCCCACTCTGCTCACCCACAACAAACTAAAAATTAATGACCCTTCCCCACCCCCTAAACTCTGTCTCACCATCTGTACAGTTACATATTTTCCTAGTAAATTCCTTTTGTGTGTGTGTGTGTGTGTGTGTGTGTGTGTGTGTGTGTGTGTGTGTGTGTGTGTGTGTGTGTGTGTGTGTGTGTGTGTGTGTGTGTGTGTGTGTGTGTGTGTGTGTGTGTGTGTGTGTGTGTGTGTGTGTGTGTGTGTGTGTGTGTGTGTGTGTGTGTGTGTGTGTGTGTGTGTGTGTGTGTGTGTGTGTGTGTGTGTGTGTGTGTGTGTGTGTGTGTGTGTGTGTGTGTGTGTGTGTGTGTGTGTGTGTGTGTGTGTGTGTGTGTGTGTGTGTGTGTGTGTGTGTGCATCCTTTTAAACTACCCTCTTCCTCTCCACACACGTGGGTCAGTCACACACCCTTATTTTAAAACAACCAATTAGTACTATGAATATGGGTATTACATATTTTCTGTCTATTCCTGATCTAACGATGAGCTGTGAAGCTTGAAAGCGCTAATCGGAATAATTTTTATATAGTGGTGTGCAATATTGATCATTCTGATTAATGTTATTGTCTATAAGTGTGGTATATAATTTTGTTTTTATTTTGAGCTTTCCAATGTTCTGTGTTTTAAAAACTGTGTGTTGTTTTGTGTTGATTTGTTCTGATATTAGTTTGTCTTGAGTTTATGTTACATATTTGTACGTTTTCCCATATGTTCATTATTGTGCCTTTGTGTGGTGTGTGTTTTACTACTGTCATATTGGTGATTTCTAGGAATTCATGTCCTATAATTATCATGTGTGTATGTGTGTGTGTGTATGTGTGTGTGTGTATGTGTGTGGCTCAATTGGATTTACAAATATTTGGTTTTCTGTACGCGTTTAGTTGTTCAAAATAACGTGTTTTAAATTGCTTTTCTTCTGCCCTATGTAATATCTGTTGCAATTTTTGCATTTCCCAACGCCATCTTTCATCCTCCCAACAGTGATAATTTCTACGAAAGGACAACGTTTCGCGACCGTTGAAGACGTAAAACGAAAATCGCTAAGCGAATTCAAGACTGTACCAAAAAGTGCATGATTGAAATATTTTTAAGACTTCAAAACGGCTGGCTTAATCATGTTAGATTCGACTGAGACTACTTTGAAGGGGGCAGTATAAGTGTCTATGAATGAAGACATAATTTTTAAATAAACAAGAATTGCATAAACTTTTTGACCAAACCTCGTACCATGCCAGTCACGTGGTCCTTACAGTCTTCTGAGTAAATTGCATCTATGACATAAATGCTTTAAAACGTTTTCGCATGTCCTCTGTGGCTTCTTCCTTAAGATATCCATTCCCATACTCCTGTCGTCATCTTTCGTCGTCCCTTAACTTTGTCCTATTCCAAAACTGACCAATGAGTTTTCAGCAGTTCAGTTTCCCTTAATATATCGATGTGTCGGCCCGTCCAGGTTTCGTTTCACAAGACTCTACTCTTAGCTGGATTCCTTTCTCTGCTGATAATGAGGCCAGTTTGTCCTGTCGTAAAGTATTGTTACGACTGCCTCACGGATCCTCGTTCTGTACAGTGGAAACAAAATACAGACACCAATGACGTCACTAATTCTTCTCCATTTCAGGCATTAGGTCACAGACCTGTTGCGCCCTCCGGCAGTGATAGAACTCACGCCCCACCCCAGCCAGAGAGATAATAGCCAACCTTTTAACCCATGCCCGGGGGCAAGCCTTGCCGGGAGGGGGGGAGAGTGTTATTTATTTGTGTAGTATATATTGTGTACCCTTGTTACTCATCTGGCCCTGGTATGCCAGAGAAGGCGTACGTATTATTTGTCCGCGTACGTGCGGGTAGACGAACAAATCGAGCCGTGACCTTGACTCGATCTTACCACATCGACAGCACAGCAACGTTCTGATTATGAGTCAGAGACGCTACCACTGTGCCGGCTCACCCACAAAAACACTAATTACCAACTTTAATTAGGCACAAATAACAATTTTAAATCATCAAGATACTCTGATATAATAATTCTAGTTAAAATTGTCCACACGCGATAATAATGTCAACTATTAGAGCTCCGAACTAATTATAACACAATAATCACTTTCCACTAATCAGCAACAATAACTTGATCCGCATTCTATAATTTTGCCTGGTGCAATTAACTAACTAGACCGGCCGCTGTTGCTTATATATAGACCGCAGAAGTTTCAAAATAATTTTCATTCTTTTGGCGGCGTGCCAGCATAATTTCCGCAGTCATAAGTACTCTCAAACAGTCTGGAGTGCTACGTTAGGCCTCGACACAGACGCCGCACGCTGGGCTAGTCGAGAAGCGTGTATAACGACACTCTCGTCTTTCAAGACGTTACGTAATTGTCGGAAACAATATTATGACTTAAAAATACATTGAAGATTTGTAATACCATGTCTATGTCGTCTAACGTGGAGATTAGTTGTTGTCCATTTAGAGTGACATGTATTGCTTTGTTGATTACGATGGTGGTACTGGTGGTATTGGTGAGTATACATTTTTCAATTTATTCCAAAGTGGAATAGGTTCGGTGAGACTTTTCACCGACTTCAGCGTTTACAGACATCTACACAGAACTAATCTAAGACTTCAAACCAATTTAAAGTTATAACGATATGGAAGTACAGTAATCTCCCGTTATAACGGACTAATAGAGGCTCTTACGTAACCATTATATTAGCAAACAGACCGTATAATATGGATATGACTCATTTAAACTACGTGAATAAAAATAAAAACAATTTATTTTACTGTATTTATATAAAATAGGTAAAAATACAGATGTATAGCAATAAAAACATTTATATCTTATATAAAATACTGTATACATAATTGTAATAAAATCTTAGTCTATTGTAAAGAATAGTTTGTACTTTACACAAAATATTCATAATTGTAGTAAAACTTTGTCCATTGTCTGTCTTTTTCAAAAACAAGATGGCTATGTGCCAGAATCACTTTCCATATTTACTGTCTTTACAAAATTACTAATTTTTGTTTAAGATTGATTAGAGTTAATTCAGTAATCACAAAGGTAATAATCGGGAGATATATTTCCATTTTTTGATTGGTTTTTCATTTGTCACACTTGAAGAAAAAGTTCAAGTGGTCATTCATTTCTCTCACTTCAAACTTTTGAACCTGGTTGTCTTTGATTTTTCAACATTTCACCTTTTTTTAGAACTGTCCGTTATAAGCAGAGTCCGTATTAACGGGGGATTACTGTAATTGTTTGTGTAACACGATTCTTTAATTTGTTATGAAAGTCTGGCAAGTAGCCATACCTGTTGTGGATCCTGATAAAACGTTTACTGTAATCTTTCTTTCTCTCTTTCTGTCTCGCTTCTCTGTCTGTCTGTCTCTCACCCTCTCTCCCCTCTCCTTTTTCTCTACAGTTCCTCACACGTTTGTTTATTTATCCTGTGGGATAAGCAAATTACAGCAGAGACTAAGACCAAAATATTTAAAGAAGTATTATGACTTACGGCTCAGGCGTTTGGACTATTAATAAACACACAAGAACATAATTAATGACAGCAGAGATGGACTTTTGGAAACGTTTGGCAAGAGTATCCAGACATGAGAAAATTAGAAATGAAGTCATTAAGGACAGAATGATGTGAAAAATTCAATTGTTGATTTTATTCAAACAAAAAATTACAATGGTATGGACACACGAAAAGAATGGCACAGGAAAGATTACCAAGGAGAGTTACGGAATTTGGACCCCACCAGGAAGAAGGAAAAGAGGAAGACCACCTACCACCTGGATAGAAGAAATTCAGACTATAATGAGGGAACGAGAAATTTAAGATCTTTGAATGGACAAGCAGCAGTGGAAGATAAGAATTCCACTTCTTCCAATCACTTCTATAATCTTTGGTTCCGGAAAATGTGTAAACATTGTACAGCCGGAATAATAATAAATTAACTGTGCTATTATACGATTGTAAAAATTTAATAATCGTCGTCTAGGCAAAGTAAGGGTGCATCCTCACCTGTCTCCTGCACCTTTTTCATTCTTAATTTCAACCGACCTGAAGGATTACTAGGAGTAGAACATCATTTCTATTATCATCATCATCATTATTGGCTCGACAGCCCTTTGTAGGCCCTGGCCTTCTTCAGAAGATTTCGCTGTTTTTCTCTATTCATAACCCTAATCCCAATAGTACTCATGTCCTGGCTCACCCCGTCCCTCCGTCTCAGTTTTTGTCTTCTAACTTTCCTTTTACCTTCTGGCTTTACATTAAATATCTTCTTAATAACTCTGCTTTCACAAGCATGTATAATGTACCCAGCCCATTCTAATCTTTTTAATTTCACAAAAGTGGCCACATCAGGTTCATTGTACGAATTATAGAGCTCTAAATTATATCTTTTCCTCCGGGCCCTCCCCCTCTTCCACTGGATTAAAAATTTGCCTGAGGATCCTCCTTTCAAATATATTTAGTTGCCTCTCGTCTGATCTAGGTAGCATCCATGTCTCTGGTGCGTAAGTCAGTACTGGCGCACTAGGACCTTATACATCAATACATTGGTTTTCCTTTGTATTAATCCAACTGTTCCAGAAGCGTTTTCAGAAATCCATGCTGGTGTGGCTGGTGCAATGCAAAACATTCCATGATCCAATTCTCAAGTCCTTTTTTACGCTTGCTATGTCACTTCCCAAAGATCTGTCCGGCTATTTCTTCCTTTGATTTTGCAACAATACCATTATCCAGGATAGGGCCGTCAACCCTAACCCCAATTTCCAACCTTGATGGGCAGTAACTTTGATTTTGGGCTGTTCTTCCACTAGAGATTTGCCATTTCTATTATAAAGTCCACAAAATTAAAAATTAACTTCGTTCTTTGTTACTCGAACTAATTACGCGGAACCTGACAGTAACATTATTTCTAGTAGTCTTACCGCAGAAGTAGTAGGAAAATGTGCATATGACAGCCATTATAAATATAGGTATAAAATGTTATCTCTCTTAATTCACGCTGACACACACACACACACACACACACACACACACACACACACACACACACATAAATACTTCATACACACGTTTGCATAAATAGCTTTTACTCTGTTCCTAAAACTCTATATTTTTTATAAATGTACAGAGCAAAGTGCACGTTACTGTAATGAAACACTTAGTTTTGCGCTTAAAATCAAGATAGCATGTACTCGTTTTTCATCGACTCTGCAAGGGTTTTATATAAAGGGGTTTACTGTATATCTGTTGTCACTTTATTAAATTCTAAATGCCTTTAAGAGTCTATGTCTTTTTTAAGAGTGTCATTATCCCAACCATCTCAGCAGCAACTCATAAGTGAAAAACTTATTGTCGCAAGCTTTCCATCTCCGCTACATTCTTCTTATTGCGGCGTATTTCATCTCTTTTTATCGTAGTGTCTGCCACTGAAATTGCACACTATTTTTGATGGCACTTAACTTTAGATTCTAAAATACCCATTCTCTCTTCTCTGCTTCTCTTTATTACCAGCTGTCTGCGAAACGCCTTCTCTTTCTTTTCCATTCCAGATTACCCGACTGTCTGGTTCGGTTTCTATTTTCAAAAAAAAACTTTTAATTTGTTTCTGTTCATCTCTTTTCCCTTATGTTTACTGCTACTGCTATTATTGGCGCCATCCAGACCTGAGTCGACTCAAACAGGCCTCGCCGACCAGCCTCTTCCGTTCTTGCCTGTCATAGGCACTGCCACTGTCGTCTACATTTGCGTTCCTGATCACTACGTCGTAGTTTCGGTGCCCTTCCAGGCATGAGAGTATGTAAAAATTTTATTACAGAAGAGGCTAATCAAAAATTTAGGTGATTAGTGTTACTGTCACCATTCTCTTTCTTTTCCACTCCAGATTACCCGACTGCCTGGTTCGGTTTCTATTTTCAAAAAAAAACTTTTAATATGTTTCTGTTCATCTCTTTTCCCTTATGTTTACTGCTACTGCTATTATTGGCGCCATCCAGACCTGAGTCGACTCAAACAGGCCTCGCTGACCAGCCTCTTCCGTTCTTCCCTGTCACTGTTGTCTCCATTTGCGTTCCTGATCACTACGTCGTAGTTTCGGTGTCCTTCCAGGCATGGGCGTATGTAAAAATTTTATTTCAGAAGAGGCTAAACAAAAATTTAGGTGATGAGTGTTATTGTCACCTAACAATATTTCTACGGATACACAAAATTAATATTATCGCTTACTATAAATAATATTTAATAAGCTGTATAAAAAATATATAGTTTAAGAAAATCTAGGCCACTATAAAGAAAATTTGAATGGCTTATGGTGGAGACCTTAGACCAGTGGTTGTCGACCAGATTTTCCTCATCACACTGCCGTGCACTGGAACGTCCCAGATTTCTTTAATATCGATGCTGAACGTAATTAAAATAATTTTACTCAACATTTAAGAGGAAAACGTTTAAGAGCTTAAATATATATTGTTGCGACGGTCTCACGGATCGTCGTATGGAACAGTGGAAACAAAATACAGACATCAATGAAATTACTAATTTTTTTTAACTCCTAAAGGCAATGCCTTGTCGCTGTAGCCACGTCACTCTATCCCTTGCGATATTCTTCATTTCTTCATAGGACCCACTATTCATGACACTCATTGTGCTGCGGAAGTATGCAGTTCTTGGTCTTCCTTTGGGCTTCTTTCCCACTACTTTGCCCTCAAAGATGTTAGTTAAAAAAGCACTATGTCTGATCACATGCCCTATCAACTTAATCTTCCTCACCTCTATACTCCTAAGCAGTGTTCTATTCTCATTTATTTACTATAAGATCTGTTCATTCGTCTTCCCATCTGTCCAACTAGTTTTTGTCATTCTCCGCCAAATCCACATCTCCATTGCCTGAAGTCTGTCACTCTCCACCTTCCCTAAGGTCCACGATTCACACCCGTAAGTTAAAACACTCCATACAAATACCTTAACAAACTTTTTCCTTGTTTCAATACTAATATGGTTGCTTGTTAATAAGTTCCTTTTGCTCTGGAATGCTTGTTTTGCCAGAGCTACTCTCCTCTTAATCTCTGCCAGACACTTATTCCCACTTGTAACTATGCTACCCAGGTAACAAAATTCAGTAACGTGCTCCAATATTGTGTTATTCAACATAATGGTTGCGATGGTCTCACGGATCGTCGTATGGAACAGTGGAAACAAAATACAGACACCAATGAAGTCACTAATCACCAGCTTTAATGAGTCACAAATAACAATTCTGAAATCAACAAGATACTCTCATACAGGAATTTAAGTTAAATTTGTCCACATGCAATAATAGTGTTAAATGTGAAAGAGTTCCGCACTAATTATAACACAGTAATCAATTTCCACAACAACCACTTGATCCGCGCCAGGTGTAACTAACTAACTAAGCAGGCCACTGTTGCTTACATATAGCCTGCAGATGTTGCAGAATAATTATCGATGCCAGAAAGTTTTGCGTAGTTACCACAAGTGCTCTCGAACTGTCTGGACGGTACTCTAGTGTGGCCTGGACTGAGACACTGCACCTGTGCCTGTTGTAACAAAATTGCTAGAATGGCACGGGAAGCTGATAATTATTACAATTATCTATCAACAATATTTGTTAAATAAATTACACGTCGAGTCATTTCTGTTAAACAAATTATACACGCCTGTTCCTAAATGAATTTCCAATTGAGTCTGGGCTTATAAAAGGATACTATATTATATATTTTAGCAGAATGGAAAATACTGTGACGACGGTCTCACGGATCATCGTATTGTGCAGTGGAAACAAATACAGACACCAACGAAGTCACTAATTATATCAGCTTTAATTAGTCACAATTAACAAATTTGAAATCAACAAGGTACTCTCATGCAATAATTCAAGTTAAAATTATCCACACGCAATAATAAATTCAACTATTAGAGTTCCGTCTAATTATAGCAAAATAAGTACTTCCCACTAATCCGTAACAATCACTTGATCCGCACTATACAATATCGCCAGGTGTAACTAACTGACTAAGCCGGCCGCTGTTACTTATAGATCTCGCAAATGTTCCAGAACAATTTTCCATGCTTGGCAGCATAATTTGCGTAGTTAAGAGTGCTCAAACAGTCTGGAAGATACTTGAGTGCACTGCCTTGACAGAGACACTGCGCTAGCCGAGAAACGTGTATAACTGTTACGTCACTGCACCTGCCGACGTTTCGAGAGCGTTACGTAATTGTCGTAGTAACAGCAATGGGCTCGTTTGAAACCCAAAAACTAATTTTCTGCATAAGCCCGTACCCCTGGGTCTCTTTAATTTTGGTTTGCATTTACAAATTTCCTTTATTCTCTCTCCGTATTACACGCCCTGCCCAGCATGAGCTCAGTCTCATGCTCTTTCAAACGCATCGCATCGATATACTAGTCTTTGTACAGTTTTCATTACTCTCTGATCTTCTTCTACTCCATATTTTGTCCTAATTCACCAAACCAAATACTTGTCTTAAGAACTTGTTTTAAAAATCGGTAATATTTCTTACACTCTCCTTAACACTATCTACAACTAATATGAATGTAAAATAGTTCAAAATGACTGTTTTTTTATATTCTTAGTTTTGTGGCATGTGACGGAAATTTAAAACTTTGAAACTATATTTGTAATGAGCTTTGTTTACACTTTTTAGTTTATTTCAAGTTTCTACATTCTATTCATTTTTTTTTTTTTTTGTTAATTTTGTCTTACGTTCAATACTTTGAATGAGTACAGGTAGGCTTTATTTGATGCTTAAGAGTAAATAACCGTTAAATACGAATAGGTACCCAGAGCATTACGCTATCTCGACCTGGGAACGAAGCGATGTTTTAAACTGGACGTTCCTCGTCTACCCTGAATCGGACGTCATATACTATACAAACATAAAACGTCTTTGTCTTCTTCTTCTTCTTCTTCTTCTTCTTCTTCTTCTTCTTCTTCTTCTTCTTCTTCTTCTTCTTCTTCTTCTTCTTCTTCTTCTACTACTTCTCCTCCTCCTCCTCTTCCTCCTTCCTCCTCCTCCTCCTCTTCCTCCTCCTCCTCCTCCTCCTCATCCTCCACCTCCTCCTCTTCCTCTTCCTTCTTCTTCTTCTTCTTTTTCTTCTCTTTCTTCTTCTACACTTCGGGGATTAGGCAATGTGCCTGTTTCGACTTGTACTTGTTTACAATTACTGGCATCTGTACCTGTTTACCTGTTTACAATTTCTATCTTCATCCATGTGACTTGAATGCTGTTTCCATTTTCCCCTGTATTCTTCAATTTTTTTCATTTAGATTCCATATACTTAATTCTTCCCGTATATCTTCATTTCTTATATGATCCCTTCTTTTGCACCCTTTAACCCTTCATAAAAATCTCGACTCTGCTGATTGTATGTTGCTTTTATCTCTTTGTTTTGTAATCCAGGATTCACTACCATATAATCTGAAGCAGCCATTGTTTTGTACAATTTTAATTTTGTCTCACGTCCCGTTTTATTTTCCAGTGTCCTATTTCTAGTTCCATATATGTGTTGAAATCTATTGATTTTATTTTGTATACCTTTGTCAACGACAAAACTTATATCACAACCTAAATAATTAAAATTTGAGGTATGTTCAGATACTTTATCCTCAATAAATCTTTGAGCGTACTGGAAATTTTCCGTAGTGAGCCATAACTTTTGTTTTGTTGGTAGATGTCTTTAGGTTGAAGTATTTTCGTCCCAGTTTGCCGAGTCTGTACACAGAGCGTTGTAAGTCTGTTTCATCATTTTCTAGTATAACCACATCATCTCCATACAGCATAACATTTAAGTAAACATAAAACGTTTTATTTGAAATTATCTCGTTAACACCCTTTAATTAATTTAATAATGCAAATTGGTACAGAAGGTTGGATATTTGTTCTACACAGTTCTTATTCATTTTGTTTCTATGTGTTCGTATTTCATCAAAAACGACGCACCACCAATTACGCCATTAATTACAAATCTCGTGTACGTAGAATATATGAGAAAAAAAAAGTTTAATTCGTTGAGGCATTTGCGGTATTTTTTTTTTAATTTTGCCCAGTTGGTATCGGGTTGGACGCTGGCCGGATTTAATTATCGTGACAGTGAAACAGATAACTACATGACGTGGGTCGGACCTAACACGATTCAATTCAATGGCTCCAACTGGAAATGCAGAGTCAGGTTATAGTCTATTGATTTGATGCTAACTATGCTGGTACGTTTTAATGAATAAAGACAGTTAAAAATATTTTACTCCTGAATTTTGTTGCCCATGACATGCCCGTTGTTATTAATTAACCACATGGAATACTACTGACTCAGAACACAAATTGTTATTGATAAAAATGATATAAATGATACACAGACTGAACAACATCCCACTAGACGGAAAATACTACCAAGATGAATTAAACACAATCAAATATCTATCAAAGCCAACGGATACAATAAAACAATAATTAATAAACTCCTACACAAAACATGGACAAGGCAAAAACAACAGATTTAAATATAGGTATGGAGAACCATACATGACTTCCATGTTCACAGATTTTTATTTTAAATCATTTCCGAAATGAAATATTTCGATAGAAACTACTTCTTTTTTCAGCCTTAACCAAAGTACTGTGGTCACTAACGTATACCACCTCACGTTAGCGCACTCGATTTTCACTGACGATGGCAGTCGATGACACTGCCGAAACGTCTCGTTTTGCAGAAAACATTGGACCACGGCCAAACAACCCGGGAAGGAATTTTAACAACAAACTACTTCTTTGTTGCCGATAACGTAGTACACATATAAAAAATATCTCCTCCCCCTTCAACTATCATTTTCATTTATTGAAAATTACCCCATACCCCTTCAACTACCCTTTTCATTTATAGATATTTTGTCTACCTTTCTACAGTGGATTATTATGATCTTCTTCTCAGGATAATTTATTTATCAAAATTAACTACTTCACTCTTGTTAAAACATAAAACTTTGCTGGTAAACTACCCCTTCCCCTTAACCGATCCTTACCAAAATCAATAGGACTTGAGTCCTCTACAACTCAGGCGTATATCCAAAAAATTATTTGATTCTGTTTGAATTTGCGGCAGTTATCGTTCGCCACAGAAAAAGTCTACACACACACACACACACACACACACACTTTGTGGAAAATTACTTTTCTTCATGTTTTGAGGGTAGTACAATCAGAATCAGCACGATTTTTTCGCCATCACCTATGATACATGGAAGTAAAAAAAAAACACAAACAACAAAACAAATTTGGTTTACCCGGTGTTTACAAATTAAACAGCTCAGGATGTAACAAACTCTACATAGGCCAGACAGGACGCACCTTTAAACAGAGGTACATTGAACACATAAAGGCACTACACTCCATCACCGAATCCACTTTTGCAAACTATGTCATTGAGGCTGAACACACATGCACAAAGATAAACAGCAACATGGAAATCCTACACGTACAAACAAAATGCCCAAAACAGACACTCTTGAACAACTAGAAATTATCAAACACACAAAAACGCATAGAAACAACATCCTAAACGAACAGACACAATTTAAATCACACATACTATTTTCACACAGGCCTATTATAAAATACACACAACGATCTTTTAAATGACGGCGCCGTCACCAAAAGCAGGACGGACGGCGCTCCAAGCGGCAGCCTTTGACGAAACTCCAACGAGCGAAAGCTAGTTTAGGTCATAAGGTAAAATTTATCACTTTTGTCAATTACAATTTGTGTTCCGAGTCAGTAGTATTTTATATAGTTAGGCCTAAATATTTTACTCCTGTCTAATTAAATGTCCTTATATGTTATGGAACTCCTATCGTGAATGTCATTTCCTGTCTCGCCAATAAATTTATGACAGTATTCTCCATTAGTTCGTTTCATGACTGCCTTGGCTAAATTTCTACGAAACCTATAAATTTCTGTTGCCTCGGGTTGTAGGTTTCTAAACAGGATCTGTATATGCCTCTTGTATCTGCTTCATTGCTCCTTCGAAATCTTCATTTCAAACTCGGAGTGCCCGATTGTTTCCGATTTTCTTCTTCTTGCCCATCGTTGACTTCTTTAGACTGCTCCACCATTGGCACCTGCTCCAAGCAATCGCTTACAGTAGAAGTAACGTATAGCAGTGTGCATTATGGATAACAACCAAGAAACAAGACGGTAAAATACAGGAGTCAGAAATGGCGTTCTTAACAGGAGTTAAAAGGTGTTCTAAACTTGACCACAATAAGAAAAAAATTACAAGTTTTTAACTTGAATGAAAATTTTTTAAATATTACAAACAAAGGTGAAAAGAACACTTAGAAAGAATATCAGATTCCAGACTGGCCAAACAAGTCTGGAAATCTCGTACAAACCTATACGACAAAGGTGTGTAGGTAGACAAAGGAAGAGATGGCTGGGGAGAATTTTGAAGGCGGAACAGGCAGCACCTCGCCTCTGCCGTGTTATGAAGATGATGCTAATGAATTATATCGTTACGTAATACGGAACGTTCTACAAGTACCTCGGCTATCCCAGCTGAGCCCAGATGTAATATGTGTGTGTGCGTACATATTGCTGCTACTTTGAGAATGAAGACAACTACGTGACACTTATCATGCGTCAATAATCGAGGCTATTCCAGGCCGTACCGGTCGGCGCGCTGTGTTCAAGGCCAGACAGTATGCACGATTTCTAGTGGATTCTAGAGCGCCTGTAATACGCAGTCTGCTCGACGCGTTATCCAAAGTGACCGACTATTCTGGCATTCCAGAGGAGTATAAATATAAGCATCCAGTGACGGGCAGTTAAGTTTACTTCGGGCGATTACTCAGTGCGTTTCAAGCGGCTATTAATGAAAAGTGATTGTTGTTCGGAACTCTATTAGTTGACATTATTACTGCGTGTGAACAAGTTTAACTTGGATTATTGTAATAGTTGATTATAAACTGTTAATTGTGATAATTAAAGCTGGTTATTAGGTATTTCCATTGGTCTTGTATTTTGTTTTCCACTGTAGGAGACCGTCGCAACAATGTGATTATACAAACAGCATAGCGTCAAACACACAAACAGCATAGCGGCAAACATACAAACAGCATAGCGTCAAACACACAAACAGCATAGCGGCAAACATACAAACAGCATAGCGGCAAACATACAAACAGCATAGCGGCAAACACACAAACAGCATAGCGGCAAACATACAAACAGCATAGCGTCAAACACACAAACAGCATAGCGGCAAACATACAAACAGCATAGCGGCAAACACATAAAGAGCA
The DNA here is from genome assembly GCA_034769895.1 of Magicicada septendecula. Classification (NCBI taxonomy): domain Eukaryota; kingdom Metazoa; phylum Arthropoda; class Insecta; order Hemiptera; family Cicadidae; genus Magicicada; species Magicicada septendecula. The sequence continues at coordinate 31,734,122 of CM068369.1, forward strand.
TAGCGGCAAACACACAAACAGCATAGCGGCAAACATACAAACAGCATAGCGGCAAACACACAAACAGCATAGCGGAAAACATACAAACAGCATAGCGGCAAACACACAAACAGCATAGCGGCAAACACTCAAACAGCATAGCGGCAAACATAGAAACAGCATAGCGGCAAACATACAAACAGCATAGCGGCAAACATACAAACAGCATAGCGTCAAACATACAAACAGCATAGCGGCAAACATACAAACATATAGTTTAATTAATTTTGCACTTGTTTGAACATTAATATGTAACACACCTGGCCGGTTTCAATGTTGACAGAACACTAACAAGTTTGTTCGTGTGTACCAGGATACGGTGTGGCAGAGTTTGTTCTGTGTGTACCAGGATACGGTGTGGCAGAGTTTGTACTGTGTGTACCAGGATACGGTGTGCAGAGTTTGTTCTGTGTGTACCAGGATACGGTGTGGCAGAGTTTGTTCTGTGTGTACTAGGATACGGTGTGGCAGAGTTTGTTCTGTGTGTACCAGGATACGGTGTGGCAGAGTTTGTACTGTGTGTACCAGGATACGGTGTGGCAGAGTTTGTTCTGTGTGTACCAGGATACGGTGTGGCAGAGTTTGTTCTGTGTGTACCAGGATACGGTGTGGCAGAGTTTGTACTGTGTGTACCAGGATACGGTGTGGCAGAGTTTGTACTGTGTGTACCAGGATACGGTGTGGCAGAGTTTGTTCTGTGTGTACCAGGATGCGGTGTAGCAGAGTTTGTTCTGTGTGTACCAGGATACGGTGTGGCAGAGTTTGTACTGTGTGTACCTGGATACGGTGTGGCAGAGTTTGTACTGTGTGTACCAGGATACGGTGTAGCAGAGTTTGTTCTGTGTGTACCAGGATACGGTGTGGCAGAGTTTGTACTGTGTGTACCTGGATACGGTGTGGCAGAGTTTGTACTGTGTGTACCAGGATACGGTGTGGCAGAGTTTGTTCTGTGTGTACCAGGATACGGTGTGGCAGAGTTTGTACTGTGTGTACCAGGATACGGTGTAGCAGAGTTTGTACTGTGTGTACCAGGATACGGTGTGGCAGAGTTTGTTCTGTGTGTACCAGGATGCGGTGTAGCAGAGTTTGTTCTGTGTGTACCAGGATACGGTGTGGCAGAGTTTGTACTGTGTGTACCAGGATACGGTGTGGCAGAGTTTGTACTGTGTGTACCAGGATACGGTGTGGCAGAGTTTGTACTGTGTGTACCAGGATACGGTGTGGCAGAGTTTGTACTGTGTGTACCAGGATACGGTGTGGCAGAGTTTGTTCTGTGTGTACCAGGATGCGGTGTAGCAGAGTTTGTTCTGTGTGTACCAGGATACGGTGTAGCAGAGTTTGTACTGTGTGTACCAGGATACGGTGTGGCAGAGTTTGTACTGTGTGTACCAGGATACGGTGTGGCAGAGTTTGTTCTGTGTGTACCAGGATACGGTGTGGCAGAGTTTGTACTGTGTGTACCAGGATACGGTGTGGCAGAGTTTGTACTGTGTGTACCAGGATACGGTGTGGCAGAGTTTGTACTGTGTGTACCAGGATACGGTGTGGCAGAGTTTGTACTGTGTGTACCAGGATACGGTGTGGCAGAGTTTGTACTGTGTGTACCAGGATACGGTGTGGCAGAGTTTGTACTGTGTGTACCAGGATACGGTGTGGCAGAGTTTGTACTGTGTGTACCAGGATACGGTGTGGCAGAGTTTGTACTGTGTGTACCAGGATACGGTGTGGCAGAGTTTGTACTGTGTGTACCAGGATACGGTGTGGCAGAGTTTGTACTGTGTGTACCAGGATACGGTGTGGCAGAGTTTGTACTGTGTGTACCAGGATACGGTGTGGCAGAGTGTGTACTGTGTGTACCAGGATACGGTGTGGCAGAGTGTGTACTGTGTGTACCAGGATACGGTGTGGCAGAGTGTGTACTGTGTGTACCAGGATACGGTGTGGCAGAGTGTGTACTGTGTGTACCAGGATACGGTGTGGCAGAGTTTGTACTGTGTGTACAAGGATACGGTGTGGCAGAGTGTGTACTGTGTGTACCAGGATACGGTGTGGCAGAGTGTGTGCTGTGTGTACCAGGATACGGTGTGGCAGAGTGTGTACTGTGTGTACCAGGATACGGTGTGGCAGAGTGTGTACTGTGTGTACCAGGATACGGTGTGGCAGAGTGTGTACTGTGTGTACCAGGATACGGTGTGGCAGAGTGTGTACTGTGTGTACCAGGATACGGTGTGGCAGAGTGTGTACTGTGTGTACCAGGATACGGTGTGGCAGAGTGTGTACTGTGTGTACCAGGATACGGTGTGGCAGAGTGTGTACTGTGTGTACCAGGATACGGTGTGGCAGAGTGTGTACTGTGTGTACCAGGATACGGTGTGGCAGAGTGTGTACTGTGTGTACCAGGATACGGTGTGGCAGAGTGTGTACTGTGTGTACCAGGATACGGTGTGGCAGAGTGTGTACTGTGTGTACCAGGATACGGTGTGGCAGAGTTTGTACTGTGTGTACCAGGATACGGTGTGGCAGAGTGTGTACTGTGTGTACCAGGATACGGTGTGGCAGAGTGTGTACTGTGTGTACCAGGATACGGTGTGGCAGAGTGTGTACTGTGTGTACCAGGATACGGTGTGGCAGAGTGTGTACTGTGTGTACCAGGATACGGTGTGGCAGAGTGTGTACTGTGTGTACCAGGATACGGTGTGGCAGAGTGTGTACTGTGTGTACCAGGATACGGTGTGGCAGAGTGTGTACTGTGTGTACCAGGATACGGTGTGGCAGAGTGTGTACTGTGTGTACCAGGATACGGTGTGGCAGAGTGTGTACTGTGTGTACCAGGATACGGTGTGGCAGAGTTTGTACTTGAAACGATAATAATGTTACGACATTACAGAACATGCTACGTGTTTCTCGGCTATTCCAGCGGACTCCGGCTATAATGTGTGCGTGCGTACGTATCGCTGCTGTTTTGAGATTAAAGACAATTACGTGACACTTGTCACGCGTCCGCAACGACACTTTTCCAGATCATACCGGTCCGCGCGCGGTATGTTCAAGCCCGCAATCAATTACTTTCTAGAGTTTTCTATTACACGCATATTATGGAATATGCTGGAATCTCAGCGGGGTATAAATACAAGACTTCAACGGCGCTTAGTTCAGTTTGAGTTGCGATTTACACAGTGCGTATTGTATTGTGGCTAAGTGTTATTGTTCTTTATAACTGTGCGGGACAATTGTAATTCAATTGTGTTTTATTTTAGTTGACATTTTTATTGCGTGTGAAGAATTTTTATTTGTTTTGTTGTAAGAGACTATTTTGTTGAATAATTTGACTATAAAATTATCAATTGTGATCAATTAAAGCTAGTGATTAGTGACTTAATTGGTGTCCTGTATTTTGTTTTTTCACTGTACCATACGACGATCAGTTAGACCGTCGTTAAGATCAGTTATACAGTCGTAACAATATAAATACCAATGAAATCACTAATTACCAACTTGAATTATCACAATTAATTAATTTTTAATCAACAAGTTATCCAACAAGATTAGTCTCGTACAATAATTTAAGTTAAACTTGTAGACACGTAATAATAATGTCAACTATAAATAATTCCGCACCAATTATAACACAACAATTCGCTACAATACTTCTACAAACACTCGAGCCGCGCTAAGGAAAATCGCTGAACACAACCGACTGACAACCCGGCTGCTATGACTTTTTATAGGCAGCGCACGTCTTCTAGAAATTTTCCTTCCTCAATATGGTGTGTCGGCTAATGCGTATTTCAAGTGTTCTCCAGAGCACTCTGGAACGTACTTGAGTCCGGCCTTGACTGAAACGCAGACCTGCTCGGCTGTGGAAGGGACGGGTGGCGAAAATCCTATGCTATCCGATAGGGTGCTCGTTACAATATCACACACCTGGCCAGCTTCAATGTTCACATAACACTAACACGTTTGTTCTGTGTGTACTAGAGGATGGTGTGGGAGAACTAGTACTTGAAACAACAATAAATTAGCGGTGTGTGACATCTTGTGTCGTTTATTTTATGATGGAGAGACTCCACAACGTCTCTACATGTAACGTAGATTTGTCATATATACGGAGAGACGGCTGTATACAACGTTATACAAGGCATGAGACTTATACATCATTTGGTAAGTAACGTGCAAAGTTTGAGTTTTCTAATTATCTCGGCAATGCTTACGTCTCCTCGGTGGGAGTGTGTCAGAAAACGTGATACAAATTTGTAATGAGATTTGCCGAATTATACGCTTCTCTCTCTTCCTTATATTTGCACACATAACATTCCCAAATTACATTTTATCATTCAGTTTCTCGAGTCTTGTTCTCTCTCCGGCGAATAAAAATGTTACACTTTGTTTTCCTTGGGGAAGTTTTCAACATAGTATTGCCGTGCGTCTAGGGTTGACGTGTCCTCTTGTTCTCGTGAGGGGGGGAACATCCGCGAGAGAAATTTTATCCGAGTCCGGGATTGTGTCAATCCTTAAAAGAAACGGGTGATAACGCTGATTTTAAGAGCCATTTAAGTTAAGTTAGGCTTTAATTACACATTCTTAGTTTGCTGATGAGTACTTATCTTGTTTACTGGATTGTGATTTTTCATAACTAAATCAAATTACTGTCAATTTCTCTTATTTTCACCCTTTTTATTATTTACTTATTACAAAATTCTAAAGCACAAGCGCATTAAATAATACTTTTAATTTTTACATTCTCAGTGGTGAAAAAATAATTTACAACCAAAAACAAATAAAGTAAACTCACAGTGGCGAAAAAACAGAAACAAGATACAGAGACAGACATAATTTTTATTAAATTTAAATTTAAAAATTTTTTAAGCAGTGATTTTTATGATTACATTTTAAATCAGAAAACTAAAAAAAGGTCTTAACAGAGCGATTACACAAGAAAAGAATGCCTTGTCCATGGCCGGCTCTAGTAGAAGGCCGGAATATTAAACGTGGGAACGTTGCGTCTGAGGCCTATAAGCATAGTGTAATAAAATAGTTAAAGTGAACATGTTATGTTTTGATTTAATTTCATAGCATTGCTGAGATCATGAGTAGGCCTATTTATAGCTAAATCTAAATTATAGGTCTGTGCGCACTTAGTACTATACGTTTAAGTTGAAGAAATTAGTGAATTAGTGTTAGGGCTAATAAAATAATTTTGTTCGAATTATTGAATTCGTATCATATGAATGAGTTAATTATTATATTTCTTACATAATATAACAGTATTTTAAGTAATAAGCTTTTTATTTTCAAAAAATGAAGACTTATAAAACTGCTGTTAACCGGCAATTAAAAATGATGCGATTTGATTATTGAAATACATAAATTAAGAGATTGTCTAGTCTGCCTCAAATATCAGCTGGTTCCAGTGTTGCCACGTTTCATATTCCGGCCTTTTACTAGAGCCGACCCTTGAAAAAAAATCAATTACATATTTTCATTTTATTTATGTATTTTTCCCTTATAGTGATTATTTTTTTTACTTTTAGCTGTTTTCTATTGAATTTAAATACTGATTCAGGAAAGAAAAGATAGTATTTAGAATAATTAAAATAGGGTATTGCATACGTATATAAGCGTTTTTTATTAGTAACAGATATTAAGCGTACTTTATGGACTAAACTTTCTTTCGAAACAGAATAATTTTAATTCTTTCAACAACACAGTAAATTTATTATAAATGACATGCAAATGACACGTCAAATGTTTCAGATTTTTGTTTGAGAAGTATTTGTCAGATTCACTACTCAAGTTTT